>JAYRBW010121702.1:0-16970 GCA_036023295.1 Invenusta paracnida
TTAGCTCAAGTCAAATATATTTTTAAAGAGCTAACACATTTTACGCTTATTTCAATTCTTTTATGATATGAGCTAACCCACTTTTTGCCATTTTTGGCTAATAATAATATATAAATATACATACATACATATTTTAGGTTTACGTAGGCCACGTATATAATTAGGTGCAGAAAATGTTTCCAAAGGCCAGTGGAACCGACTGGGCTTTGGCCCGACCAATAATTCTCTAGGTGCCCTATTTTACTAAGAAAATAAAATGATTATAAACTTTTATTTTGACTACTGGTCTTTGTCAAATACATATAATGTAGCTTGTTCAGCGTTTCAAAAATTGACACTTCATATAAAATAGTACAGTAGATAACTCCTAAGTTCACAACTACTTATACATATATACTACTTTGCAATAGAAATATACTACCTATAGTCGACTACCGAACGGAATCTGCCATTTTTGAAATGGTGCCAAAATTAAATGTCCTTCTTTTGTCCTTCATGACATTTTGTCCATCATGGAAGCCAGTTGATGATTTTTTGTTTTTCAAAGCAAACAGTGGACATTGTAAAAAGTATTACTGTTTCAAAAAATGCTTTTGAGGTCAGTGAAAACCTGTCAGTAGGTAATACTATATATATATTAATATTATTTTGGGTAGAATTTTATTTCTTGATCATAAAGGATAATCTATGTGTGGCGATATTTGATAACTAAATAAATGCAACTAATAAAGTGTCTTTATCGAAATGATCTGTACAGAAGAAAGGATATGCATTAGTTGATACTGGATTTACTTAAATATGTGAAGAATGCGGTTAAAATATATAAATTATATTTTCATTTCAAAAATATACCTTTCTAACTTTTATACTACTCATAGTTATCAATAGTAGCACTAATACATTAACTGTAATTTTTTCTATATAAATCATATAAAACGATTACTAATTCAAAAATAACATTGGTTTTAGGAAATTGTAAGTTACAGATTGTTATTTCAATTAATAAGTTAGAAGTAGCCCCCAAAATCATTTCCTCGAATAAATCTTGCCTAGAACAGAGATTTTCATTTCAATAAACTATCTTAATGAATTTTACAATCGCTATAAATAAAAATGACGACTGCTATATATACTATGATGTATATATATGTTTGTCATACAACTGAGGTAATTGACAAAATTTGATATTATTTGTACACCACATCTACTTATGTTATTTTAAGTATGCAATTAATTAAAAATTGTTCACACCATAGAGTAATTATCTTCTTATTAATTCTACATACAGTTCAATACTACTATTTACCTACCTGAAAGCTTATGCAAAATATTGTTTTAAAAACTGAGAGCAACTAAATCGTGTATGTAGTAAAACAGTTTGAGATATACAGGCAATACATTATTTATTATAGATAATTTACGTATGTTAAAATTGCATGAATATATGTTTGTTCTCAAAACTAAATTAATCAAAATATATGTAATAATACTTTTTCCCTAGTCATTTACATCAAATTTAATAAAATAAAACTATTTTTATTCACGAAAATTTACAGCGCGATGCTAATGAAATCAATCAGAGTGAACACTCTTTGTATAATCATTACTCTATGGTCCACACTATGTACTAAATATGCCAGAAAACCAAAGAAACTAAGAACAGCAATGTAGCATTAATTGGGATATCATTTAATATTGACTGCATGCATGTGATATGCTCGTAAAGGCATAAAAATATAGATAGATATTCGAATGTATACATTAGCATACTTTACAAAGCGTAAAATTGGTTTGTTGGGTACAAAATAAAGGAGTGTGGGTGACCAAATCTGCACTTACATAACTTAAACTGGACGGACAACAAGTTATACAGTTATACATAACTTAAAATGATTGAAAACAATGTATTATATATAATATTAATGCAATTATGGGACGGATGTATAGAAGCAGAATAGGCAATGGTTTAACACAAAGTTGCCGTTCACATCAAGTTAGGTATATATAGGCAGCATGTCAAAAAAAGTAATATAGGAAGTTATAAATTATTGACGCACTGTAGTTTTATGTAGTTGTATGTATATAAATAGTAATGTAGTACTAGATATATTCATAAATAAGTGGATAAATGAATCAATTTTTAATCGGGAAGTGAAAGACATATGATAAAGAATAAGATTTTAGTCCATAAAGATGAAGAGCGAACTATTGGATGCTAAATATCGATTATACTCTCATGCACACTACCTTAACTCTACATTATAACATGCTCTAGTTAAGCAATATAGAAATTTATAGGCTATCTATTAATGTGTTATAAGTGAAATACATACAATCTAATATACCATCCCGGGTACAATAAAATGTGAGATTAGAGTAACCACAAGATAACGCATCTGAAATTATACCTGAAAAGCTATGACAATAAATGTTAACAAATATAAACCAAAAAAGAGGCATTTACTTGGTGGATATCTAACCTATTTGGCATTATCAGCAGTTGGTTGGAAATAAATATGTTAAAAATTGACATTATCAATTTCATGATTACCAAAAGCTAACATGCAAATACTTAAGAGACTCAAAAACGCTTCATAGGATGTATCTGGCATATGGACGGAGACAAGTTTCTCGTAAAAAAACAGCTGTAAAAGGTGTAAGTTGTTTTAAAACCATAATTACAAAACTAATGAAGTTCTATATATGTACGTGTAGTTTGAAATATGTCATGACTCTGAATTGTTATGATGTACTGTTAAATCATTTAGGTGCAACATTCTAATGACAAAATTAGACGTTAAATAAAATCCTTCCAATTTTTTTAAACATATCGCAATCTATTAAAAAAGGATATGTAGTTGTAATAATACTTGTCATTTGTTAATAAAGAGCTTTATGTTTGTAAATCAATGTAGGCCACAGCGCTTCAACTAAGAAGATCTGCTAGCAGGATCAAGCCACGAGTCATCCATGAGAGTTCGCTGGCTTGCATTCCTTGATGCAGCCCCCGTATGTCCTCCTAAAGGGTTTGTAGGAGGCCGCTCGTTCCCGCCCGCCATCTGACGATCCATGAATCGATTGAGCACCTCCTCGGGGTCATTCAAGGATACAGTATCTGACTGCATCCTCTGCAACTTGCGCAAGCGTTCCTCGTTCTTGCGTGCTAGTTCGTCAACATCCAGTGTGGAAGACGAATCCTCACCGTATTGCTTGAGAAAAGCTGGAGTCTCAAAGCGGGCGATATCGTAAGATGGCTGACCTCCCTCTGGTTCATCGTAGGTCGATCCGTTCATCCCTAAGAAAGCCGTGTCCGATTGAAGTTGACTTGAGTCACGGGTGGCCGGTGCCATGCCCAGATCGCGGGGATTCATTCCTGGCATTCGCGAGGCGTACTGGCTGTTCTCTGGTTTCCGACCATGGCGCATTTCTGACTCCTGCTCTCTTAATAGGGCCGCCTGCTGATCCTCCAATGTTGACGTGTTTATGGGCGTTTCTGGGATGCCGCCGTGGTGACGTGCCATATGCTGCTGTTTTAACTGTCGAAACTGCTCTATGTGATCCGAGGCTGGGTCAGTTCTCGAGGGTGCTCGACGAACTGGAACTGGACCCTGACGGTTTCGTACCATTTCGAAAACGTCGACATCGTGTGATGCTGATGATGGCGCTGGATCCTTTATGCCATGTACTACTATCTCGTTGGTCTGTTGAAGCCTCGGATCGTAGACCTCCACGTGATTACGTTGTTGAGCTAAAGCGCTTTCAACTTTCAGGCGTTCAGCGTCCAACTGACGTCGCATATTGGCTAACTGACTCATTACCACTTGACCGCCCTCTGAAGGTCGCCGAGAGAAATCAATTGCCGGAACATTTGGACTTCGACTACGTTCATGAATAATCGGGGACGGTTGCCTATAATCTACTACTGGTTGCCTATAATCTACTACTGGTTGCGATTCTCTTTCTTGGTGTTCTCGTGCATTTTCACGGTCTCGTGCATTTTCACGGGTTTCATCCTCTTGACGACGACGTTCAACATCTTTCTTACGGTCTTCAGCTTGCTTTCTGGCCTCATCATTGGCTCTTCTGGCATTTTCTTCCTTTTCTCTTTTCTTTCGGAGCTCTTCTTCATATTCCATCTGGATACGTCGTTGCTGTTCGTCTAGTTTTCTCTGTTCCTTGTCTTCCATATCTCTCTGCTGCTGTTTCTTATATTCGGATTCACGACGTTTTTCTTCAATCTGTATACGCAACTCATCTTTATACTTTTCCGATTTTATTTTATCTTCCTCCGAAAGTGCTTGACCAAAGATACCATGTCCACCACGAGCATGGGATAACTCACCATGAACATTGGTTTGTCGTGGCGTTCGTGCCGAACCCGCATCTTTGCCACTTGTGATTGGCGGTGGGGAATATTGATGTCGATGGTGGCCATGAGATTGACCATGGCTATGTAAATCAATGTGCATATCACGAGGTGAATGTCCATGGTGGTTATGATGTCCCGAATGATGATGATCAAAATCTCGTTGACTGTGATTACCAATTGCGGAGCTAGTTTGTGCACCATGCTGCAAACGATGCAAATCAGCGATTAGATTCCCTTCCGAATCTTTTAATGGGGCTCCTCCACCACCTTTTCCAAAGGGATTATAATTGGCAATTTCTTCATCTTTTTTTCTATCATACTCAGCTTGTTCGCGCTTTTTTAAATCCCGTTTTCGTTGTGTATCCACCATTTGTCGCTGCAATTCTGCGGCATACTCAGAACGCTGTTGTTTTAACCTGTTCTTTCTCTCATCCTCTGAAGCAAATACAAAACCTTCTTGGACTTGTGAATTGTCGAAACGAACACGCCGTGAAGGGTCTCCTGGTTGAGAATGAGAACGTTGATGGCCGCCAGATCCTAACGAATCTCCCAAGACACCACTGTCTTCTAGGGGGTCTTTAGCAGCGTAATAAAAGTAGGCATCATCAGCTGGAGTGTTATACGAAGGCATTCCAGCTAGCGGTTTCGTTGCTCCTGGGGCACTTGGACCACCGGCATAACCGCCGAGAATATCATTAGCAGATCTAGACCGATTAAGATCTATAGGTCCAGGAGACCGTCTGTGTTCTTTTTCTCGCTGACGAGCTTGCTTCTGTTCCTCCATTTGATGACGAAGATCGTCCGCGTAACGTTCCTTTCTCCGCCGCATCTCATCACTATTTAGGCGACCAAGTGGAAGTCCCGAAAGATCGTCATCATCGTCTCTAACAGCTGCTCTTGGATATCGCCTTGAACTATCTGGATACTTTCGGCCAGCATCAGGAATCTGATCGATCATATCCAAAGCTGCCATACCCAAATAGTTCTCGTCATCTATGATACCCTTCATCTTTCCCGCTGGTCTACCACCGCTTCCATGATCCCGTCGGGATAGAACCTTCACCTTCGACTTATCATATTGGGAATCCAACTCGCGTAGTTGTTGCTCAGCATTACTGAGCATACTTGTCAATTTTGTTGGTGGTAATGAAGTAACCTTGCGTTCCACAGGAAAATATTCTGGGTCATCGTGTTTACGATACATACGTTCTTCTTGGCGTTTGCGAATAAGCAGATCATCGTAAACTGGAGATCCCCACCCTCGCTTTTCGGCAGCAAAGGAAAGATCTTTGATCTCCTTCTCACGCAAAAAGTCATTGTATTCCCGATTTCGTTCCTCGCGTTTGCGAATATCTTCTGTTGATCTCTCCTTAAGTGGCAAGGAGAAGGTCGACTCCTCAGAAAAAGCTACTCTTTGTTGTGGCATTGCGTCTAGCATTTCTTCAACCCCATCACGTCGTCTCGGAGGAGGTGGGGCTCTATACTGCTTGGCTGGCATCTCATCTTGAGGATAAAAGGAGGGTTCATACGCTTCACCGTCTCTCTTTCCAAGCGGAACAGCTTGTGGGTCATATCGATCAGGTAACTTGTGCTGACGCAATTCCTGAACTTTCCTGTCCAACTCGTCTAACTTACTGGGTTCTCGATTCAAACGCCGCGGCTCCTCGTAATCTTGTTCGAATTCATCCTGATACTGCTGACGCGGTGGTCTTTGCTGCCTTTGAGGTTGAGGCGGTCTCGTATCAACAAAGGAATTTTGAGTGGGCGACAGTTGCTGTTGCATTGGCGGCTGACGAGGCGACACAAAGTCAGATCGTCGAGATCGATGTTGCTGTTCTGGTGGAGGTTTCTTTTGAGCGAATCGATTTCGAAACTTTTCCTCCTCCTGGCGTTTAAACTCATTGTACTCCTGGTTCCGAATCGACATATTGCGTCGACGCGCGGATCCGTGATCCCGAATAAGCACACCTTCAGGTTCCGTCTCTGGTACAGCTACAGGAGGATAGTTACGAGGTGCTGTACGTGGCGAGTTCGCCTGCTGGTCCTGTCGCTGTTGTTGTTCAAAACGACGATGTCGCAGTTCACCTTCGACCAAACGTGCTACAAGAGGGAGCTCGGGTTGATCTACTTCTGCTGGATCTGAATTACGTCTTTGCTCAACCCTTTGCTGCACTGGAGGGGGCTCCTGTTCGGTTTTGCGCTGTGTATAATGTCGTCGCTCGGTCTTACGTTCAAGTGGAATAGGAGGAGCGGGAGGGATATTCTCTTTGACGTTGGCTGGAAGAAAAAATAATATTAATATTGTGTATCAAGCTTTCGTAGTCTTTTTAGAAGAAACTTACTAGGTTGTCTGAGATCAATTTCTCCGGCAGAGTGTCTAGGACTAATAGTACGAATTTGCTGACGTTGACGAGCTAACTTTGACTTTTGTTCGCGGATAAAGTAATCAATTTCTGATGCGGCCATTGCATTACATTCTGAAATGAAGATTAAGAGTTGAAGATGAAATTTAATATATTAATAAGCTATATAGAAATAGTTTCAATGCTTGGTTTGCAATAAAATAAAATAAATAGTATGCGCGACTAAAAGACTGTTACATTTTACACTGTGTACCTAGGTATTGTCAAAAAGTAATTAGAAGGCTTAATTATGCATGATGGTGAAACGTTATACAGTAAGGCAGCCTACAAGAATAATTGAATTAATATCTTTATGTATTAAAAGAGCTTGTATCAAACAAAATAAACTGTAAAGTATATTGCACAATACTTTTCCGTAACAATATTTAACAATAGAGTCAAACGCTCTGCTTTATATACTAAAATAAACCAGTTTTTATGGCTATCGATGCGTTAAAGAAAGATAAATCATAGTAGGTACTACATATATAATATAAGAAATTTAAATGGAATAGACGAAGTCTAAAGCGTCAAGTTGATTTCCAGCTGTATTAAAGGAGCAATTAATACACTATTGAGATTTAAATATCTGTTAAAGAAATAACCAGATACAACTGCATTATTTTTAAAGAAAGGTTTAATGACATAAAGTATACTATAGAAATAGAATACACGAGTAATCTACTTATCTATATAAAAAAATATAATATAATATAATGTGTTTTTAATTTTGTGTACTATTATAGCATTTATTTCGAAATATTATTTATTTATGATTAACACTAAAAACTACTTCAGAGAAATTACTAGGCTAAATATTATTATATTTTATATATTATTATACTAGGTAAAAAATCGGAATAATAGATTGTTGTTTAGAAGCCCAGATATTAAGATATCAACTTTATTCATTAAGCGGAATAAAAATTACTATGATTTGTAATTTATCTATTATAAAATATGTATTTATAATTTTTAATAAATACAAATTAAAAAAAATTAAATAGTTACAAAAAAGAACAATTATATTATTATATTCATCAACTATTTAAATTTTATTGTGTTTCATAACATTGCATTGAACTGATTCTATTTTTATTAAATATAATGTTATTTAAAATGTTAAACCAATATAAAAAACAATTTTTACAAAAATGTAATTTAAAAAATTACCAGAAAATAATCTAAATCTATATTTAAAAGTTTTCTTAGATAAAAAAATGTTTTTACATCTTTATTTTTTTTTATTGTTTTAAGTTAAATGAAAAGATAGGCATTATCAGACTTACAAGAAGATTAAAGAGCCTAGAAAATCAGTATTTCATACATCTTAAAAATATATTACAATAATGTAGATTTTGGTGTCACAGATAATATCTAAGCAAAAAAATACTATTTAGATAAATAAGTGGTAAAACAAGAAATATTCCTACAACATATTAAAATAATATTTTTATTGTAGCTTCACAGAATCTAAGTAAATAGTTTAAACATCCCCTATAAAATTATATAAATATTATTATGAATATAAAATAAGTTTAGTTGTGATTTAAACTAAACTAAAATTCTATTGCAAATAACAATCAGTTGAATATGTATATATTTCCTAATAACAAATGTATGTGCATAGCTTTAAATAAAAAAAACAATGTGAGACGATACTAGACAGATAAAAGGATATAATATGGAGCAGAGGGGTGCCTACATATAAACTCATATAAATGTATCAATGCAACATTTCACTCTAAACATGCCAGTTGTATACAGAAAAGAAACATAAAAGGGGTTTATACTACATATAGAAATTCATGTTATAATTGCATGTATAAAAACAAATAAGATTTGTGACATTTCTATTTATGAAGTCAGTAATTAGTGGCAAAAATCCAAATTATACAACTTAATAATGATCTGCGTGAAAACGGTATGAACAGCAAGCCTGGTTAAACAATAACAACATTGAAAATTAATAATACAATATATTATTCATTCATACCAAGTAGGCAATTATGCACTGTTTGATTGAAAACTCCATTTTTCTATAACATGTAAAATAGTAAAGGTAAAAGCAAATGTCTAATATTGAAATATATTACTCAATTCTTTAATATTTTAACTCTTAAAAGGAATGTATGCAATAAATGCAGAATATATTATATATAAGCCCAAAAAATGTATATTTGAAACACTCGATTTTACAATATATTTTAATAATAACTAATCATACACAAAAATGTATCACCAGATGTTCAAGAACAAAAACGTATATCCACAGTGAACTAAAATATAAAATATACTTGTGGAGAAATATGTGCAGCATAGGGAGATAATGTTGTGCACAAGAGGAGAGTATAGTAGATATAAGGAAAGAATTTAAACTTGAAGTCAGACTGACTTTAGGAAACATATGGTAGTGGTCTGAGGTAACCTGAGGACCAACAACTCAATGAAATCATCCCCAAATGAGTGAATGGAGATGTACATGTCAGTTGTAGAATACTTGTGCTCTGTCATGAAGCTTAATTTTATTAAATGGATGAGTTAATGTTGAACTTAGAATTATGATCGCCTTGCATTTTTAACAAAAGTAATTTAACATATCCTTTATTGTATGATTTACAAGAAAATCAATGGGCAGTTTTCTGAGAAAATGGAAACTTATTTACAAGGAATCTTACAATACAAGATATCATGTATCTAAAATATCAAAAATGTTCTCAATAAAAAGAATTATGATTGTTTTCAACAATCAGTGTACTTTTCAGACACCAACAGAAATGACAAGTTAGCCTTTGGCAAGCTCAAGATGGTAGGTGAATATATATATAACGAAACCAACACTATGATAGTGCTGCATAGAGTTTTTTCATTTATCTTTTTTTAAGAATTTATTAGGAAAGTTGCACAAAAGTTCAACAAATTGTAATTAGATCTATATAACATTATTCAAAATTAAAAGAATTATTTTAAGTTAATTGCAAATATTTATTTCTCTGAATATTTTATTAGATTAAATTTTGTTTTTAAAATTTACAAATATAATTATGTTATTGGACAAAAAATGTGATTTTTCTAAAACAGTATAATATTTTAAAGTTTAATAAAATGTTGATTTTTATATGTATGAATAATATTAATTCTTATATACCAGAATACTAGATAACTTTAATAATTAGAAAAACAAATATAAAAATATCTATATTCAGGAAAACTTAAACTAGTATGTACTTAGAAGGATAAAGAAGCTTTGTTAAGACTGATATCATTGTGATTAATAAACCAATAGGATATGTTATATGCATCAATCAATATCAAGGAAACTTCAATAGTAAATGTTAATTCACAAATTTTGCTATAGTAAATAGTCAATTCACATGTTTTGGCCACAAAAATCGTGCTTAAGACAATAATAAACATTGTGGAATCCAATTTATCTACTTGTGATTTAAGACTGTTTCTCCATTATAATAGGAGATAATGCTTATAGCTTGGATTATATATTATAACTCCAGGCTATATATAATTATAGAAACTTACAAGTACTTCTCTAAAAATTGTAACAAATGTATTTGTTGTGTTTTATTAGGAAATCATTTTACTGTCATAATCAAACCAGAAAAAATTCAAGCAAAAAGCTCAAAGTTTAATTCTTTTAATATAATTCAAGTAATATAACAATTTAAAAGCATCTGGCTAAATTTATTTATTGCAATAATAAATCATCAGGATAAGATACTTAATATTAATAGTGGTAATAATTATAACTGCATCGAAATAATAAAATATACATAAATTAGGATAAAATCAGAACTGGTAATAAAAATCTCAAGAAACTATAAAAAGTAATATGGTATTTGGAATATATTATATAAAGGATGCCTAGTAGATTACATCATGAGGATTGACTAAGTGTGCTAAAATTCTATCAGATATTTTGGTGAAATTTAGCGATATCAATACAGCAATGTTGTTGATTGCCTACAAAGAGAAGGATCTTTATTAGCCAATGCTTGTTAGACAATATTAGACATGTGACATGTGATGAAAGGCAGAGTGTGGACATGGCAGCAAGATTTAGCAAAAGTATTCACTGTTGAATTTATTCAAAATTTGACTGCAGACTTTATTGTGCCTGAAAATGTGTTTGGAGCTTGCTTTTAACAGCATTACAACAACCTTGTCATAAATTAGACACCATTAATCAGCTCAAAGATTTGCTGTCCAATGCTTGGAATTCAATCCCTTAGATCATGGTGCTGAACATAACAAAGGCTTGGATTTATTGCTTTAGATGTTATCATGCTGCTCAGGAACGAGTTTTTGAGCATTTGTAACATGCTGATAATAGACATACTCGGTCACTTTCTGGTGTTTTTTGTAATTTTTAATAAAAATACAGTTCTTGTATATAATTTAAAATAATAATATGTATTACTTCAAATTTAATGGTTTTCTGGTGGACATCCTGTAGTATATAGTATATGGAATAGTATATATAATGGAATGATGGCAAAATGCCCAAGAAGTTTAATAATATAGAGGTCAAAGATCTTAAATAAGGCTGAGCCAAAAACATTGAAAGGGAAAATATAGTCATATTATATTTACATATATATAAATAATATAAAATATATATGTATCTTATATATTTTATTATGTTATATATATGCAATATAGATAAGTGATATGTATAGCTATGTAATTATTATGGAGGCATTTAATTATTTTAATTATTTTGTCTTAATTTAATTTATTTAAAAGAGCATGGAAGTAAAATTCTATTTTTGTTTCAAAGTAATTATAATACTGATCCAGAAGATTTTATACATATTGAATGGAAAAAGTGTCAATCTGGCACCATGTAAAACATACCTATATCAATACGAATAAGCCATTAGACTAGTTGTTTACTTGTTTTAACCTAAACATTAAGGCATCTACAGCCTCGCCAGAAATAAAAGCCCCACCTATGGTTTCATTGATAAAATATATTATAAATTATGGTGTATTTATTGCATATTTCGTATTAATTTTTAAGTGTCAAATTTTATCTACTAAACATCCTAACGAATGTTTGCATGTTGTCTGATGAGTATACTACATAATTTATAGCCATGTGTGCATGCTATGATGTGCAGTTTTTCCATTCCTACTAGTATCCATACTAAACTTGTTTGCTTACACCTCTAACTACCCTTTTAAGTTGTGTTATATAATCAAATAAATTAGTGGTCAATTTAACTAGCTGCAATGTACACCACTATTCTTTACCATCCGCATACACATTTATTGAGATGGGGATACAGAATAGGACACCAGGATACAGTGTATAGCCAATCAAAATGAAGGAATTAAATGGTATGCAGCCTTATGCCAAAGTGTGTTAAATACCCCAATTTAGCTCTATTTTTATTATTAGCACACCATGCCTCATCTCAATCATGACCAATGGTTCGAAATTGTGGCTCTTCATAATCAATGTGACATATCACCCAGGGATTCGGTACAATAATTTAATGTTGATAAATGCAATGTTTACTGCTTTCTAGCCATGAAACAAGAAATTGGGTCTGTAGATGACCATGTATGAGCAGAACAACTATGACTGTCAACAGATATAAGGAGAATCAGGCCTTAATTCGCATGTCAGCTGCAAACTCAAGACTTGTAGCCAGACAGTTATAGCAGAGATGGAATGTGGAGCATGATGTGCAAGCCTCCCTTACCACTGTAAAGGATCACCTTCATAAATCTGACTTAGTGGGAAGGATTGCACGTAAGAAGCCTCTGTTACAAATTTATCATCAACAGATTCAACTCAACTGGGCTCAGCAACACCACCATTGAAGCCCTCAAGTTAGAGACTAACTGCCCCTCCTACAAAACTACCAGTCGATGGATGTATCACAAAGTGAAAGAAAAAGCCCTTAGGCTATAAAAAAACCACCCATGGAGGATAATATTTTGCTAGATCTGTCCAACACAGGCTCAAACAGAACAGTCTCAGAAACATGATGAAAGACGACTTTACTCCAGACATAGCCCTCCAAAAGTATCTCAACTCAGTCCTCAATGCCCCCTAAATCAGTCTCTGCAACAATACTATCATTAACACAACCTGATGAGATATCATCAAAGTAGATATCACAGTAGAGGATATGTCAGTGATTGTCCTCATGACCATCGCCAGTCTGAATGCTGATATCATCCTGTATACAGATGGATCTGCAGTAGGAGGGATGAATCATAAGGGAGCAGCAGCAGTAGCAACAAAAGGAGACCCTTCCAACCCTACCATCTTGAAAACAGCCACAGTAAGAGGCAGTGTCATCACCAGCTCATTCTGTAAGGAACATCTTGCACTGGACCTAGCCATCTACCTCATCAAAGCATCCCAACAATTTCACTGTATCCACACCTACCTTACAGCCTAGCCCTCCTCACTGCTCTCAGAAACAACAATCCCAAGTCATAAAAAGGAAAATAGGGTACCTCAGGCATAATATGATTCTCCAATGGATTCCTGGACACATCAACACACCAGGAAACGAGCTGGTGGACAAGCTAGACAAAGAAGCAATCACCAGCAATAACATATTCTGACCAATAAGTGGCAACTGCAGAGCCAACTCAGAGCCTACAAACACATTATCGACCTGTCTACCAACCCAATGTGTCCCCTATGTCTGGACATCCCCCACACACTAGAACATTGGTTCTTCAACTGCCTGAGAAAATCCAAGGCAAAAATGAAAATTTTTAGAATGGCTAACCTGCCCTTGTCAATCCTATATTCAAACCCAAGGGCAAAATTACAGGAACCCTTTAGTTCCTGTGGCTCATGACAACAACAACAACACCAACATTGGACAGTGGCACATTGGTCAAACTGTGTGTTTTCAGATGAAAGCCCTATACACCTTTCAAAAAGTCATCAGCAGCACTATGTGCAAAGACAAGGAGGCACAGTCATGAAAGCACAACATCTGCATCCAACTGTACATTCTGGAGGATGAAAGGTGGATATCTGGGGTGCATTTTCTGATGATGAACCACATCCCTTAGCTTGTTTCCATGAAAATATGTATGTGGAAGTCTATGTGGGTGTCCTTGAGCAGCATCTTCTACCACTGGACCTTCCTGGTAATCATAAGACCTTCCAGGAATGATATTATTATTATGTAAATATTCTAGAAGGAATGGCCCCTGTTAGAATATATGTATATTGTGCTCTGCCACAGTGTCCCTGAAACACTTTTTCCACTCATAAAAATGGCCATCTCCAATTTTGGTACTGTCTTGTAGCACTTGACCTAAGGTTTTAGAAATGCAAAAATTAAAAAAATTCCTCAGCCCAAATTTGTTTAATCATTTTATCAATTTATTTTTATGAATTTTTACATAATTATCCAATTACTGTGTTAATTATTACTTAATGCTTGTTTAACAGAAAATTAATGTTTTGTTACCTATGAATATACCAAGTCTATATATTACTAAACACAGTAGTGTCAAATAATTTCATATTGTTACCATTTTTCATAAGTAGTAAATAATATAATTACTTTTTTTTCAAATAAAATAAAAACATGCTAAAAATAAATTTACTATTTGTTTACAAGATAAACAATAACAATTAATTATGCATATACAATGGTGCATCCATAGATATGGATTTACCTTATTTTGATTTTCCTCACTCTAGATTAATTAGCTGTGCCTGGAAGTGGTTAGTGCATAGTTCAAACCCACCAGGCAAAAAAACCCCTATCTAAACAAGATTAAAATAAGCATACTTAATTTGTATTATATTTTTATATATTTTATATATTTTAGTAACCTATACAAATTTTATATATAGAATTAAAGGAAATTTAATTCTCTATCTAAATAATAATAAAAAACTTTACTGTAACAATATCTTATATTAAAAATCTGCATCTGAAAACATTCATTATTTATCATATGTAATTTTGAATGTATGTATAATAGATGCAGAAAAATATCTTTCATAGAACAATCATGCTGACAAAATAAATGTATATAATAGGAATTTGTATTGGCTAAAAACAAATATCTATGATTTTTTCTGCCAGGCAATTTCTGCAATTATAACCACAATGTATTATGTATAAATTTTAGATTTGCTATATATCTATAGATGCATCATTGTATTATCTATTTAAATACTTTTATAGGAAACTTAACCAATTTCTATCTATCCATTACTAGCTATTTTATCTTCTAATCTCTTCCATAGAAGTTTATTTTCTAATCTCTGTACTTGCATGTCTTCCCTGTTATTGGTGCACTATCCACAAGAACAACCTTCAAAATGCTGGATAAGACAGGACACAAGAATCAATGTTAATTGACTTTTTGCAATGGACCAATGGTATAGACTGAAATAGAAAAAAGGCAAAAGAGTTCCATAATTTTGAGCATCCTTCTATTCATATATCTATGGCACCTGATGCACCAATTTTGCAGGCTATACCTCCCCCAGAACTTCACCATTTTCTTGGTCCTGTAAACACCATGTACAATGCTCTTTCAAAAGACAGCCCAATAATAGCAAGTGATTGGATAGCTGCATGTCATGTGCAACCCAAAGCAATATATGGAGGGAGTTTTTCTGGAAACTCTTGTAAAGTAAACAACTACTTTCCAAGATTGACATTCTTCATAAAATGTGCAGCCAGGGTATGATTTACTGTTTTAAATATGTGGCTGCCTTTGAAAGTTTTAAAAAGGTTGTTAAGAGTTATTATGGCACAAGTTTAGATCCTTACTTTATTTAATGCATTGCTTTATTGAATAAGGGACACATTTCTGGTCCTTGGTGTCAATGTTATACCTAAACTCCATGCAGTTTTCCACCATGTTTCAGCTTTCTGTAAATTAACAGGTCATGGTCTCAGGCCTTACAGCAAACAAGCAACTGAAAGTGTCCATCACAACTTTTTGAACATTTAGGAAAGCTTTGAGACAGAAAGCTATGAATATGCTTGACTTTTCAAATCACTTGTTGAAAGCAGTGTCTGTTTATAACAGTCATCATTTGTGAATACTTCATGGACATTCTACTTCTATCCTATTATGCTTTTTTAAATATTACATTCACATTCCTAGGTGTGTAATGTAAATATCATTATGGGTACTAACATGAATGATATTGGATCTTAGTCTTGGGTATGGTAGAGCGCAATATCCTTAAATGTGTTCTTGTTTAGGTTCATGGTCCAGACTGTAAAAACTTTGCTATCAATAATTTCTTAATATATATTGTCTGGTGTCTATATAATCACTGATGGATGGAGATCTTATCAACAGCTACCCAAATATGATTGGGTAAATTACACATTAAACTTTGTTGATCTAAATGATAAAACTATGTATACAAATATCATTGAAGGCATATAGGGCAATATGAAGACAAAGTATTAAGCAATGCACTGAACTACTGATAGACTATTTTCAACATATCTACAAGAGTTTAGCTGGTGTCATAACCACAGGGACAATATATATTCATGAACTTAATATATTTGATACTCCATTATAATCCTATCTAATCTACTCTAACTCAGTTATATAGTCATTGACTCATATTCTATATATTGATTATTAAATATATACTATAAGTTATAGAACTATAGCAGACCTGCCATAACTCCCTGATTTCTGGGAGACCTGGAAATATGCAATTTATCAGAAATCTCCTAGTCTTCCAGTTGCCACACAAAACCCCCCCAATTTCTAGTATAATAGTAAAAAAGAATGACTCTCAGTACAGGTCTTCACTAAAGCATGATGAAATACTGTGTCATCTTCTGTTTTCTAAAATCAATAACACAGTATAATCCTGTTATAAGGCCCCCCTGAATATAAGACACCCTCAGATATTGGATACTTTATTTTGAGTCCAGTAATCTACTTTTTGAAAGATAGCAGACCTGGTCACACCAAATTTTGGAAATTCATAATTTGTCCGTAATTTTTAAAGATTTTCTGTAGTTTATCCTAATATTTAAAAAAATAGCAAGGTATCTAAAGCTACACAAAATATGCATTAATCACTACATATATATTATATAAAATGATTATAAAAGTTACAAGCCGGGAATATAATGAGTACAGCTATGCTGTATTCTTCAATGATATTTAAAAAAATGTTAACAAAATATTACATTTACAAT
>JAYRBW010121713.1:0-16968 GCA_036023295.1 Invenusta paracnida
TATAATCAAGAAAATTAAACAGTCTTTGATGATCAAATTCCCTGACATTTCAGTAAATAATCAAAATTCCCTGACAATTCCCTGACAAATCATCAAATTCTCAAATTCCAGAAAGTTCCAGAAATTCCCTGACGCGCGGGCACCCTGTATATATGTCACAATAAACGATATATTTTTAATTATGCTATAATTTCTGAAATATCAAAGAACCACTTAGACTATATGAAATGTAAATATTAAAAATTGAAGCTTGAAAAAATTAAATATATTCTATGGGAAAAATAAAGAATGTAAAAAGAAATCATATTAAAAAATTAGAAATAAATAGAATATGATCTGAGTACCTATAAATGATATGTTGCTTGTGGAGATACTGCAGACCGCAGATGATCTCAGCAGAGTAGAACCGCGCCCTATCGACTGGAAAGCGGCCACACTGTTGGATGTGGAACATGAGATCTCCACCGTTAAGGTACTCCATGACGAAGAAAAGATGCGTGGTAGATTGGAAGGTGCTGTGCAGATTGGTGAGGTAGGCATGCCGACATCCCAGGGCCAACACACGCCGCTCCACCATCGTGCATTCGACATCATCATCTTCCAGTACCACGTCCTTCTTGAGGGCCTTAACAGCAAAGAAGTTTCCCGGTTGGGATTTGAGCTCGCCGAGTAAAACCTAGAAGAATAAAATTAGCAAAATAACACAAGCTGGTAGCGTTTAATCTTTTTTAATTTATTTCATTTTAAAAATCCGTCTACTACTGACAAATTGAAAAGTAGTTTCGGATAGAAATACAGATAAATAATAAAAATGCAAAAGAATTTAATTGCATTCCCATATAAATTAATCAATATAATAGTTTATAATGTATATTTGTACTTGTTTATTATATGTATAATTATATTATATTATTAAAAAATATTATTTATATGTATTATATTTGTACTATATATTTGTATGTAAAGTTAAACAAATATCTATGTGCATTCCATAAAAATAAAAACTATAAGTAGATTAAATTTAAAATACAAAATTTCATTAGTATTAAAACACATATCCTATCATCAAGTTTAACATATAAAACTTGTTCAGAAAGTATATACACACAATGATATCCATAGCGTTAGAAGAATTGTAATGCGAAATAAAGGTATATCATATCGAAGACAAATTAACTTTAAAATAATGTTCCGTATTTTATCTAGAGTACTATTTTAAAGATAAAAGATGTTTAATATTGACAAAACGTTAATTATTTATTTAGAGAAATATTTTCAAATCAGGGATGAAAACTCTTAAAATTCTAACGTTTAAATTTCAAATAAAAATTTTCTATAAAAAATAACTAAGGTTAAAACAGAATGAAACGATTAAAATATACACTAAGAGCAAACAAAGGGCTATTTACGGAGCATTAACAAAACATTAAAAAATAAATGTACAAAGAAACCAACGAACTTTTCCAAAACTTCCTTTGCCCAACATTTTGAGGAAAAGAAAGTCATCCACACGAAAGTGTTGCATCTCAATCTCTTTGGCATTAGAGTCTGTTGGAGCCACTTTGTCCCAAAGTTGTTCGTAAGTCGCTGCCATCGACTCATCGTCCGAATCATCGTCTTTCTAGAGAATATTGAAAAATAAATCTCATTATAATGAAATGAAATAAAATATTAAAAGTTCTTTTGAGAACTATAAATGTTAGAACAAATAAAACATTATTTTTACCAAATTATATTTTGTGTAGATATACATCTTACAAACATACATGCATCAAACATACATAAATCTCGATCAAACTATTGACATTATCTGCTTACGTATAAAGAAAATAGTGTAAAGATTAACGAAATATAGTATTAATTGTATTTCGGTTTAAAATTGATTTGGTGAAGGTCCAATCTATAAATTTACGCTTTCGGTTATAATTAGTATTTATGTAAGAAAAATATGAAATACTGTTTACATATAAAATGAATATTAAAATTAAATATTGTTCAGTAATTATTCTTTAAGTACATTGAAAAGTCTTTAAAATTATCAAACAATTACCCAATGTGACTTAATATTTAGCTAAAAAAGTAGGTAAGCTTATAAAAATATTGTATATATAGAAATCTAAAAATACATTTTAATAAAAATATCAAACTTTGAAAATAATTTCCATTTTAACTAAAAAGTAGGAAAATATATTATATTATACATATTATACCAATAAATCCTAAAATATATATAACAAATATATTGAGAAAATTATCTGGTTTTTTAATTATACATATGTAATTAGTTGACATATACTAATAAATATGATATCGAATTAAAAGATAGAAAAAAAGTAAAACCAATACGACATTAACAATTACTTTTAGTAGCACGATATTCTCTCCAAATTGATATTTTAACGGACAGGATCGAATATTTAAGAGCAAAACACCGAAACGGTATTTATGATAATACGGTTTGGTATATTTCCCTACTTTTACGAATGTTCCCTAATTATATGAAAGGTAATGTATGAAACTAATTCGTGTACATTTTTCTGAGATTAGTTTGAGTAGTATTTTATTTCCATATATAAGCTTTTAGAAGTATAATTGTGCACTATGTGTACATATGTAACATAAACTCTAAAATATATATTAAGAGGATTATTAATGTTGACTTATAAGGAAGTAAGAAATGCTATTTTCAAAGTAACCTCTTAAAATGAGTCACCTGTGTAAAACTAGGAAAGTTTTATTATACAATAATAAGTCAAATTATATTTAGCAAAAATTATACGTATAAGTAGACAGCATCGTCAATCTCTTGGGAGTAGCATTTAATTCTACTATAATAATATACAAGAAATACAGGAGTGTTTTGCTTAGTGGGTCATAAATAATCACTCTAACAGAGATGGTTGAATGTGTGTTCACGCGGACTATTCCATTGTACATACACAAGTTGACAATGAGAGATCACAAACATCTCATATAGCCTACTCCAAGAGGCGATAGTCGGAGTTGGGATATCAAGATAAACCTCCAACCCACCTCCACGGTACTCCCCTTTTTTCTCATGAGCAGAACTAGAGCGGATCTCCCAGGAGGCTGCAATCAAGGCGTGCCGTTGCCTTCCGATGCTTCAATCCTAACTGCCTGATCCACAAAGACCTCCACGTGCTGTGAACTCGACTAAAGTATCAGTTTTTCTGCTGATTACTATATGCCTCGCTTAGTTAGCTTCACAAGTACAAGAGGAGCAGTTTTAGTTCAGAAAACATATCGCATAACCCACAAACCGCTTAAATATCAACTTAACAGTGATTAAATCCCACGCATTAATCTTCTTGTAGTGAGAACTAGGACAATTTATAATAATATTGTCGACTTTTTCATTATATTTTAATATATTGTGCAAAGAAAATCATCATTAGATGATAGGAAATATTTCACATTATTTTATGTCAAATGCTAAATGTAGGTAATTACATAGACTGTTCCATAAAAAATTGGGTTTTATAAATATACTTTGATCTGTGAGTCTATAGCTAAAGCTTGAGCAAAAAAGTGCTTTTAATTTTTGTAATGTATACTTAATGTTTAAAAATGTGTTTATTTACAATTGAGACAATGCCATTAAAAATGTCAATTTACGAGCAGTCTATTTCTATATCAAGACAGAGAATAATACAAATAGGTTCTTGTGAAAAACTAGAGACAATACTTCCAAGACGAAGGAAAGAGAGTCGTGCTGATGATGTAGAAATCCCTTTTAATGAGCTGGCAAATAGGCGAATCACTTAAGTTTAACCTTAAATGACTCGAATGCTATCTTTCTAGTTAGCAATTTGAACAGTTTCGATTTATAACTATCTAGTTAAAAATTCTTGAGTATGTATGTATTCTTTATCGTGACTTTTTAAAATTCACCTAAAGTTGTATCTTAAAATATTTAACTGGACTTGAGACATACTAAGTATATTGTTGTAATTCTAAACATCAAACAAATTATATCAATTTATAACCGTGTTACAAGAAAGATAATATCATATTATCTCTATAATGTTATATTATAATGAACGATGACAACAATAAAAAGTGCCATTTCGTATTTGGATATATATATTTAATATGCAATACAAAGGCTTAACTATGGATAATACATATAATATAGTAAGTACGCTAGATGACGGAATAATTGCATGACAGAGACGATTTTCTCTCCTTGACAATATTGAGTATTATGTAAAACTGGAGGCTATAAACAATCCTTGAAACATGGCAGATATCTACTTTATATTATTAAAATCCAACTCACTGACATATACGTATACTTAATTCAAAGTCATTAAGTAATAAAGTAAAATTGCATCCCCAGGAGAATCAAAATACGAATAATATTGATTTTTGTATTCCAAACCAAATTATAATATAAGAGAACATTTGTTACATAGGGTTTTGCACATACATATTCCTACATTTAAACTGCTTACACTAAGTGCCGAATTAGCTATTTAGTAAATTATTTAGCATTTGGATTTCATAATGGCAAATAATGTGACAATAACATGTGAACTTCTATTATTGATGAAATATTTTGTTTCGTATTATTTATTATACTTTAATAAAGTCAACTATATTTTAAACAAATCATCTGTAAATAAAGTAAAATTATTTTGCTCTGAAGTTTTGCCCTTCTTTTTAGTATTTAAAGTTTATAGTGTATTTTAAAATCAAATTATCTTATCATCAAATCTATATATTTATAAAATACATGTACTTGTAATTAAAACAAAGGCATTGACAAATTTAATCGACCTTATTTGCGATACATCAGATGATTATTTATATAGTGTTAGACGAAAAAATGACAAAATCTAAGATAATTTCGTGACAAAGCGTTTCTGTATTAATATAGTAATTATATTATATGTATATGTAGTACACTGAAAGAAAGGTTTATTGCAAAATTAAGCATCCGAATAAATTAAGAATAGTATGGACTCCTATACACAAAGTAATATAGTATTACTTATAATGATAATTTATTTTATTTCAATAATAATAGATAATGGTGATAATTCAAAACTGATTATCTAATTTTATTGAGTATTTTACAAAGCCCATCTTACATGAAGACAAGGTATATAAGGAGAAAGAGTAAATAGAAAATATAAACAAATAAATAAGCATAAGAAGAAAATAAAGGAAAATAAAAAATGAAGCAAAAAAACTGAAGAAGAGAAAATAAGAGCAATTCCTCCAATAATTTCCAAGTCTCTAGACAAGCCCTTTACACTCACCTTGGCATCCTTGACAGACGATGCCCCAATCGCGGACCCCATAGCCCCACCGGCGCCCCCTCCCACCCCTGGAGCGTCCATGCGCGCTTTCACCTGCCCCTTGCGCACCTGAGCCAGGGCCTCAGCCAACAGCTTCTGGTTCACTCCGCACAATGGAGGCATCTTTTTCTCGCACTTCTTGTGTGAATTTGTCCCACATTCTGCAATCGAGAGAGCATTAATTAGCGTATGGTTAGGCAACGTTTATTGACCACATACGAAAATGAAATTGAGAGTAAACTGCGGTTACTTGAATACTTAATAACTTGGAAAATACGCGTCTATTATCTACGATTTTTGTTAGAATTGATGCACGCGTCTTGTATTTAGACGAAAAAGATGTTTTGCGCAGCTGTACAAGTGAAATATTTGTGACAAAATTGTTTGAAATGGTTTAGAAAGTATGTTTCATCATTGATTTAACAATAAACGAAAAAGGATTACTTTGAAAATTGTATTGGTATGTACCTTGCATCATTACATATAGCTGCAACTAATACGAGTACTTCAATAAAATTATTTTTATTTTGAAGAAATCTAAAACACTTATTGTCGGATTTATTTTTAATGAAATGAAGAAATGCAGCTTCCAATGTCAAGTGAGAAGAAAAATTAATTCGTAGACTATAAAATGTAATTGAGATTACACCACTCCTATAAACTGTCTGTAATCTGTTTGTAGTAGTATGTATACAAATACTGCAATAAGTATTGGTAAAAATAACAAATTTGTTAGTAAATATAACTTTTTTTATATAAGCTTATTTAAATAGGAAGATATTTTACTACCTTTTAAAAATTGTATTGACTTCTGAATGTGATACAAAATAATATTTTCCATATAATGGTGTCGAACTTTTTTCTATAACCTTAAATATTGCACATTTAGAACTAATACATATTGTTTATATTTCATACAATTATTAAAGGATGTACATATTTAAATCTTGCCAAGTTATTAAGTATATGTTGTGCAATTTAAGCTCGTATTTTAATATTTTTTATAAATAGTTTTAGCATTATAATATTGAGCAGCATTACCAAAGAATAAGAAGCAATTTATTACTACTGCATATAATGGTGTTTAACGGAATCATTTAGAATTGCAAAATTATATTAGAAGTGTGTCTACCATATTGTATTATGTTAAACAAGAGAAGAACTTCCAGGTATGGCATATGGGAAAACTGCAAGAAGCCACTGTATATTCTATAATCTTTTCAATATGAGTACATAAGAAACGCGATATTTATAAATAAACATAATTAGATCTGCATGTTAACAAACATGATGTGTTATGCACTGTTTTAATAAGACATGAGATAATGGAAAAGATATTGACACAATGTTCTACTTCAAATTGACTATACAGACACAACAGTCATACTTACAAAATAATAAGGAGGGAATGTTTAGTATTAAAAAGCAAAACAAGGGATGGAATTATAATATAATATATATATGTATATTCATACGTGTTACATTATATGTTCATTATTTATAAAAGGTTATAACAGAAGAATATTTTTTATGAACAGTAAGGGCGTAAAATATTAACTGTTAAGGTATTCTCTACCGAATGCACGCGCGCAAGTAATATTGACGCGCAGCACCGCGTCGCTTTCAATGTGAATTACCCCATAAGGCTTTACACAATTAAACCTTTTGATGCACCTCACTGACAACCTTCGGTATAGATATAGATCTTCAGAATATGTAAAACTATTTAAAACAAGTTGTTAAAAAAAACCTTGAAAATACTCAAGGAATTAGATTAAATAATGTATAGTATAAGATATATTCTGGGTAAGGAATATCCGATATTACTGTAAAATTTTGATAAATAAATATTTACTTGAAAATTTCTTACATTACAAAATATAGAAATTATGGTATGTCTAAAATATTTGTTAAAATGTAATTCATTTAACAGTGAAATATAACTTAACATCCATGACTGATAAAAGTTGTTATGAATAATGTTAATAAAGAAAACTATATATCCACAAAAAATCAGTCAAATTTCATAATAGGTGCTATATTACATATTGACACCTAATTAAAGATAATTATCATATTATACTTACATATGTTTAACTGTCTGTGTCAATACTTTCTAATATATAAATCAATATATTCTCATTATTATTACCTCCTCCAGATACAATTCATTTGGATGAGAAAAATATACGTGGAAACACTTGACTAAATTCAGAACTTCTCAACTATATAATCATAATAATAATAATAATAATAATAATAATAATAATAATAATAATAATAATGATAATAGGTATCCGATATAAACAAAACTTTGTCAATCTTATCAAAGGCAGTGAAAGCTAAATTATTGAAAAAGAAAAACACATCATTTTATGAGTTTATTGTATAAATAATGCATTTTGTTTTATTTTTTACTAAATAAACCATATATATTTATACATAAGGGGGGAATCAGTAACATTTGTTATTACAGTATATATCTACATTCTAATTTCATTGTGTGCATGTCATCTTTGTTACAATTATAATGATCTCAAAGCAAAGCAATTAGAGAGTCATTACATACTGCACAAAACAAGGAATATATGAAGACAAGTCAGCTGAATTTCACATCACGATAAGTATATATATCTACATATGAATAGACATACTAATTCATAGAAGTATTTTATTGAAATTATTTTAATAACATATAATTCGCCTCGTCTACACAAATTATTATACATTATTTTATAAATACACAGACCAACCATCCACCTGTTTATTTGTAGACCTTGATTTTTGCGAAATATAAGATAGAAAATAAGAAACATTATGTTATTGTAAAAACAAAATAAAAATAATTCTATAAAAGATAAAATATATTCAAATGGCTCTTGTGAATGGTGGTACAGTAGATTTAATTTACAAAGAAGCAATTATATACCAAATGAACGATGTATTTATAAATATATAATTTGGCTAATTCGTATAAATAATCACACTAAACTGCTTTAATACAGGGACATTTTAGAAACACAAACATTGGCATTTGAAATATTCATATAATAAATCTTTTAAATGTATGTACAAAAATAATGCATTATCCAGTATATGAGTATATCTTTTTAGTCCATTAATTCGTCGATTGAAACGAAAAACTTGAGCATGTTTAGCTTTCATGTTTAGTATAAATATGTAAATAGTTTCAATTAAAAAAGTCAAATTAAGAGTGAACATTTATTTTCTCTTTAACAATTAAAAATTAATCGTAACTTAAGTTTTTAATTTAAACAAAGATAATATTTTGAGTTGCCATGGTATAACATAATGACTTTTGCGTTGAATTGGGTTGAACTCCTCAAAAGACAATTTCATATTTGAGGTAATAATCGATATAATATGTATGTATAATGAATTATCAATGAATATTGGGCATAAGTGTACCATTATTCAGGGTGACTATAATTTATAACTCACAGTGGTTTGTATTTTTGAAATATGTAATTTGCATTTTAGACTTTTAATAATGAATTAAAGATCTGATTTATTTTAGATATCATTAAACAAAGATATGAAATATATATTATTAATAGAGAAATATGGATGTGGCTTGGGAATTTATCAATTAATTTTCATAGAAAAGAAATACATGTATTGTAAGAAGTCAAAAATGGAATCAGAGGAAGGCAGGTAACATTTCTTTTATCCATTTAATGTTTCACAGAAACTCAGTTGTGAAGTATAAGTTATGTGAACACGCGAATGAAAGATGAAGTGTGGAGTTTAAACACATGAGTAGTCGACCCCAGAATAAAGTACAGTAAGTCATATCCATGCAGCATTTAGGTCGATAAATTCCTTTATCACGTATATAATAATATCAGAAACCTATCATATGCATATATGTTAGTAACCTATACACAGAAATATGTAGAAAAACATGGAAACGAGAAATATCTATAAATGGATTCAAAAAGTCATTCAGAATGGTAACAAAAATGCTGAATAAATCAAAGATTAAAAATAATTAATATCCGTGCTTTTCTCTGAGTCTCCGCGCGTTTGTTAAGATAACTACCACCTAAACGTGATTAATTTAAAAGAAATGTGTCCACAATTTCATGTCTATGATATTTTATTGTCCAGAGTTTAAATTATACCTCAAATATATTGCGCATTCGAAGCAGATGATATTCTATTATGTTTGCATATATATGCTATTAAGATGGAGAATGAGGATTTGGACAAGAAGAGAGGATTTAGATGAGCAGTTCTATCACCACTACTCCACTCCTATTTATGTGTACACTATCTTACTAATTCAGAGTGATGATGTAATAAAGGTTGAACATGATGCTCACTATGCAGAGATCGGCACAATCCTCATTATTGCACAAATACTTTGCAAATAAATCCTCTTTATATTCATATAAATTGTAGATAGTACCGAAGAACATTCTCAGCAATACGATACGCAGAGGACAAGAATAATCGTATTTTAATGAATACAGATAACCACAATTACTAAGAGTATATAATTAATCTATATAATATGTGTTTAAAAATAAATTATTGGATATTAAAAACAATACACTTTTATTTATTAGACAATTAGCATCCACTAATGATATAGTATTTGTATTAAACAGTCAGAAGCATCCCCCAGCAAAGTTAGTTATAGTGAAAAAGAACTTTAGTAATTTATAAAGTAGCGTAAAATATGTATAACTAGTAAATGAACCAGACGCTCAAATGATTACTTGTAGATATTTTTTGTAAAATAAACAAAACATACCATAATATAGGTTTAAAGATTTAAAAAATGTTGCGTTTGATTGTGTTTGCTGTCAAACAAATATTGCATGTATATAATAAGTTGTAAAGGTTACAAATTTAGTTTCTATTTTGCTACCCTGGAAATCTAATTTTAAAACATCGTTCTAAATATATTTTTGAAGTAAATCTGTTTAAATTATCATCAAATACCACGTCGGAAGAACAAAGTCAGGAATTGATTTATAAAATGGTATTCAATTATGGAAATAATGTTTTTGTGAAATTAGTACGTATTAATTAAAGATTAGTTAGAACTAAAACTAAAATATTCAACATATTGAAAGTTATAAATGTAATATTAACATCGTGTCAATAATTTATCAAATATCTATTAAATATTTCATATACATAAATATAATGATAATTAAATTAAAAGTATTATTTGACAATTATAGCATTAATTGTATTATAAGTATTAATATTTCCAGTATATAACAGAAGAAATTAAACGTTATAGTTAAATAATTTGTTCAAGTTAACTGGCTAATTCAATTTAAATAAATAAATTAAGAATAATTCATAAAATTGTAACAAAAACGCATATAAAAAAAAGTTGAATCACACCAATAAAGTTACTGCAGATAATAAAATAATAAGACACCTATGTTTATAAATAATGTAGAAAGAAAATACAACTAATATTGTATACTAGAAGGCAGTAAACCACTATTGATAAAAAAATATCGGAACTATTAAATATATTTAAATTTAACGAAAAATACAGTTAGTTAAAGTAGGCACAAAGTAAAAGTGGATAATATTCTAGTATTGCAAAGGATGAGAGCGGTTTTTACCTTGGCATTTGAGGCCCTGTCTTATGAGACCGTAGAGCATGCACCCGCAATGATCGCAGAACGTTGGTGACATGTAGTTGTGCACCTTGAACTTGTGTGGGACATTGATGTTAAATCGTTCTTGGAGAAGCTGTGCAACGTGGAGAGAAGGCAAAATGGAGGTTATTGTCATAGACGCACTTCCAACTAGTAATAACATACAAATAATTCTAAAGGCTAGATCGGTCAATTTTATGAATGAGCAAATATGGTCAATTTTGAAAATTGTTAATATATAATTTTATAATATTTAAAACATATTAGACGTCAAAAATAAAGGAATGCAATTTTTGCGATTAGAATAACATACTACATTTATATTCTAATTACATTAGTACAGGAATAGGTTTAAAATATTATTCACACTTGTATGTAATTATTATGCACCAAAAAATAATTTAACATTTTTTAAATATGTGTAAAAAATGCTATACATATAAGTAAACGTTTTCAAAGGAAGTATATACATCTATACAATTGTATTAATAGGTCGTTTAATTTTTCGATAAAGAAATATGGATATAAAAAATGTGGCTCTTCACATAATGTTTAAAGTAATAATGATTTATAAGTATGGTATAGACTTATTTAGAAAGGATTTATGAGAAATTAAATGTATAATATACATACTTACATGATAAATCTACGTCAAGTGTATAACAACTTATATTGCTTGCTTATGGAATCGGAATAAGGTAACTTGAATAAACATATACACATGATATGAGTTTACTTTTAAATGTTTACAATTAATTTGAGATAAAATATTTGCCAAAGGTGCTAAGTTAGAAAACCCAATACTGCAGTGTTCTATATGTAACATAATAGGAAAAGTTAAATACGTTTATGTTTAAATATACATTTTTAATCTTAGTATTTGAAAAATAATGATGTTCTTAAATCAAACAAAACATATCTTGAAAATTACTTATATTTTCAAAATATTTTTAAAAGTACGTAATGGAAATTAAACCAAAAGTCAAAACTGGTTGATTTAGAAAGTAAAGCAAAAATATTAATGTTGCAAATTGACAATATTTTGCGACTTTTTTTTTACAAATTATTTCTTTTGATGTTGACACTGAGCATACTACATGTATTTGATAAACTTCGAAAAAAGAAATATACGAAAGAAAAAAGACATGCCTTGCGTACGCGCATTCAATAAGATTAGTGTGCACGAGTATAGTACAGATAATGGGATATAAAGAAATGCATCTTAAGAGCTTAACATTTAAAACTATAATTAAATACCTCGGTATGAATACTACACAGATTATATGTAGTAGTGTACATACAGATTTAATTTTTAGGAGAAAAAAACGAAGAATACAAAGTATAATCCATCTCATTATATTATAATAATATGCGTGATGAAGGCAAATTTGAGAAGATGAGATGGTTTCCTTAACTATCTCTATCGACACGTCTAAGTCACTGACCGGCGATCTCTTTTAATACGCTTGAGGGTGGACTTGGAGATACCTACAGACAATCACATTTGTACATATAGCAGTCATAGTCACCACTTTCTGTCTATAATACACAAGTATATTATCCTCTACATATGTATGCATCCTCGAGTGAATATTTCGTACTGGACGAGAGAATCGATTTATTTCCTTTGGAATGATGATGATGAAGTCAGAGAAATAAAGATTCTCACAATTTATATAGGTGTGT
Source organism: Invenusta paracnida (assembly GCA_036023295.1). Taxonomy (NCBI): domain Eukaryota; kingdom Metazoa; phylum Platyhelminthes; order Proseriata; family Coelogynoporidae; genus Invenusta; species Invenusta paracnida. The sequence continues at coordinate 12,662 of JAYRBW010121713.1, forward strand.
GTGTGTATGTGTATGCCTAAATGTATAAGTGTATATATATATATAGATATTATATACAAAGGCTATACTAACTTATATATATTATTAATAGACAATGTATATCAAATTAAACAATAACTGTGAATGCCCAAATGTTTTTCTGTCTATCCTTTTTCCCAGGTAGCTACATTGTATATTATATTAGCCAAACATACTACATTTCGACTTATTTACTTGAATTCCAATTCCAATTTCAAATACATACACACACACACACTGTGCGTTTCTGTCTCAAATGATAATGTCAGAAAGCGCTAATAAAGTGAAGTCTTGATGAATGCATATGGGCAAGTCTCCAGAAAACCTCCCAACCACGTTTCTATTTTGTCTTTTTCTTAGTAAAATGGATTGTTCAATGTGTTTGCCCCATTTTTATCTTCAAGTTATAGAGCTTGAAAATACGATTCTGGACATATGCAACATGATAGGTTTTATTTGGCTACGAATGGGTGAAAAATAAGTCCGAATCTTAAAAATATGGCTTTTTTGGGCAAAAATGGATGTCCATTTCAATAGGTGTATTATTATAAGTTTGTCTAAAATGGTAAAGTGAATTTTTAGAATATAATATGCCACTGAATATTAGTATAACATATCAAGCTAACTGATATAAATATTCAAAGTTTTATCAAATCATTATTTTGATTAGTTCTAATACTTTCAAAAATGTCCATTGAAGTCAGTTTATTACGTTATCCACTAATGGCATGCATTTTATAGCTCATACAGGTAGTAGAAACACTAATTTCATTTTCAAATATGTAGTCAAGGATGTCTTGATAACTTTAAACAGCTTCAAACATCAGTAAAATCGACTTACAAAACTGTGAAATAAGTTTAAAGGTGTGAAAGTACAGCGTATGTTTTAAGAAATGTTTATTACGTTATCCGGTTTTGACAAAATCGAAAGATATACGACTTAAAGACTATTAATCCTAGAAAGGTAATAGTTTTAGAACGCAGAAAATGATAAAAAACTTACAATTTGTGTATTAGAAAATACATTTTAATTTGAAAATATGGAAAAATGTTTATTACGTTATCCGTTTATTACGTTATCCATTCACAATTTCTTATCTACTGTTAAGTAGACGATTGATATCAATACATTTTATTACTTAATTATTAGTATATGTTCTATACATGATATGGGTACACTAAATAGTTAAGTCATCATGGTTTTAAACACTATGGGATTGGGTTTAATAAGGAAAACTAGTAAAAACTCTCCCCTCATCTTTTTAAAATTTAGATAATATAATTGACCTGTTTTGAAAATTAAATAGTCTGTTTCCTTATTAGTACTGTTGTTAGTAAAATGAACTGCATCATTGAAGACAATATTGTCTAATACCCAATACCACTGGTTACGAAAAATGTCTTGATGGATAACGTAATAAACATTTAACCAATATTAAGTTTTCTCTCGCAAATGAACACCAATCAATATTAGATTGATTTCTTTGACTTGCACTAACGTGATTCTACTCTATAAACTCGAAAATCATTCAAGCATTCGCCCAGCCAATAAGAATCAAGCTATATTTCAAAAGCATAAAGATTAAATAGAGGTTGATTTCTTTCACAGTTTATTGATTGGCATCACTGTATTTATTGATAGTTAAAGTATTATATTTATAACAAAGTGTAGAGAATGGTTCGAAACAGCGCTATCAATCAGAGACGTTACCGTGAGAAAAAAAAGCAAACTGATTCTGAATTTAAAAAAAAAGAAAATAGTCGTATTCAAAAGTATTATGTTGCAACAGCGAATGTGTCCAAAAAAGAAGCCATGAAACGAAGAGATCGGGGCCGTCAATCTATGGCTAAGACGCGCGCTGGACGTAATAAATGCATAATATCAGAGCAACCCGTACAGCAACCACCTAAACGGTAAGCATTGCTTTATTTTGTTGATGGTGACTATTTTAAATAATTTTATGGTAAACATTTGTATAGGTGTATTATTATAATTTTGTCTAAAACGGTAAAGTGAATATTTAGAATAAAATACTATCTGAGATTTTGGCTCAGATATTGAAAAATAGTTTCTATAATGTATTTATTATTATCATCATTTCAGCTTGATTGTGAAACTGCCAAATATTAGAAAGAGAACCAACCGAGCTGTGGCTCGCTCAAATCGAATCATCGAGGGTCTGACGGAGGAGGTTTCGAAACTGGAACGGAACAGGTGGCGCCTCGAGAAACGAGTTCAACGGCAAAAGATGGCAATGGACAAACGATCATTGATCGAAGGTACTTCTTCAGCGATTACTGCTGACGATGTTATACATCTAGACAAAAACACTCGTAAAAACATACTAGCAGCAGCCATCAGGTCAGGTAAATCAGCTAATTCTCTTGCCAAAATTCTCAAGGTGAATCGTAAATTTTATCGAAATAAAGATGCGCGCAAGAGCATGAAACATGTTGTTGAACGAATAAATACATTCCTGAAAAGAGAAGATAATGCGACTTGTTGTCCAGGGAAAAAAGAAACTATTCGACTGAATGGTCAAATCATGCCGAAGTACATATTACGGAATTCAATGGATGCCTTGTACAAGAAGTTCGGAATCGAAAATACTGGGATTCATGTTAGTCGGTCCTTTTTCTGCAAGTGTCGCGTGAAGAATATCTATTTGGTCAAATACACTTCCCGAAAAGTGTGCCTATGTCAGAAGCATCAAAACTTCGCTCTGAAATTGAGAAGCTTGAAGCAAGCATGTGACATTCAATCTAACCCCGATGAATTTATCCAAAGTACTTCTTTGGATACAGCTAAACTGACACTGCAAGGAATTGACAAAACTGAAATTGTATTTTCCGAGTGGGGCAAGAAAGAAACTAACTATAAGAATGGCACAGTGAGCAAAGTTTGCTTACAAGAAAGATCATTGTCAAAAGACGAATTTATCAAAGTATTTCTACATGACATGGTAGTATTTGCTGAACATGTGCGTGTCATGACAATGCAGTATTCACAAATTCGCAAATTGAAAGATAGCATTCTATCAACAGAGGTCACTGTTCAGATGGACTTCTCTGAAAATTATGTGTGCCATTTCCAGGAAGAGGTCCAGAGTGCCTATTATTCCAAGACACAAGTCACTCTCCATCCTGTTGTTGTCCATTACAAAGGAGAAGACGAAAAGCTGCAACACAACAGTTTTGTAATTGTTTCTGATGAATTAGCTCACACAGCACCGACTATATTTGCTTTCATGAAGCAAATAGTTGCGACAGTCAAAGATATTCTGCCAAATGTTACACAAATCCATTACATTTCTGACTCCCCAACCAGTCAGTATCGCAATTGTCACATATTTCATATAATTGCCAATCACGTTGAACTGTTCAAGGTTCAAGCCAGCTGGCAGTACTTTGAAAGTGGACATGGGAAAGGGCCGTGCGATGGAATTGGAGGCACTGCAAAGAAGTCGGCTGACCTGGCTGTAAAGACAGGGAAACACATACAAACTGCACAAGACTTTTATCACTGGGGAAATGCAGAAATTGAATCCAAGATAACCTATTTTCTCGTGGACAAAAAGGATGTGGAAAAGGCAAGTCTGGAAATGAAGAATCATTCGTCAAAGCCTATACCCGGCACTATGAAAATCCACAGCGTTATGTCTACTGAACCACGTATTATCTATACGAATATAACCTCTTGCTTCGAGTGCTGCCGAGAAGAAGGCCTCTTTAGGCCAGTTTGCTCCGGATGGAAAAAACATATATTAGAAACCACAGACGCCGTCGAGGAACCAGAAGCCGTCCTGGAACCAGAAGTCATCATGGAGCTAGAAGCCGTCCTGGAACCAGAAGTCATCATGGAGCTAGAAGCTGTCGTGGAACCAGAAGCCGTCATGGAACTTGAAGCAGTCCTGGAACCAGATGCTGATGTTGAACCAGAACCCCAGTATGATGTTGGTATGTTCATAGCGGCCGAATACCTGAACAAAGCTTTCATTGGTGTTGTCATCGAACACGAACAGAAGGATAATGAATATTTGATCAATTTCATGGAAGAGCCTGACAGTAAAGCAAGCATCAAAACATATAGATGGCCTACACGAACAGATAAGCTGTGGATCTCAGCCAATAAGATACTCCTGAAATTGGCTAAACCACAGGCTACAGGGAAGAGTTGTAGATTCTTTACCATCACAAACGAAGAGCAGGCACAGATTGGTGACAAATTGCTGCAAATAAATTCATTTTAATTATTATGTTTATTACGTTATCCAGCGTATTTTATCATA
>JAYRBW010121735.1:0-16965 GCA_036023295.1 Invenusta paracnida
GATATTTGAATGTCTTTTGCTAAAAACCACAAAATGTGTTTTTTCTAAGTTTAAAGTGAGCCTATTTGAATTTAGCCAATCATTACATTCTTTTAGGGCAGTATTGGCTTTTTCTTCTAATTGTTTATAATTACTAGCTGTACAAAATAAGCTAGTATCATCAGCAAATAGTTTAATTTCATTTTGTTCAGCTAAACATTTTATATCATTTATGTATAAGGAAAATAATAGTGGTCCTAAAACACTACCTTGAGGTACACCATATTTTATTGTTTGTGTATTTGAGTTTGTATTTTTTATTGTTGTATATATTATTCTATTAGTAAGATAACTTTCTAGTAAATGTTTAAATGGCCCTGATATTCCATAGTACTCTAGCTTCTTAATCAGAATCTGAGTATCAATACTATCAAATGCTTTTTTTAAGTCTATGAATATACCCAAAATTTTTCTATTACAGTCTAAGTTATCAATTATATAGTCATGTGTGGATATTAGGGCATCAATAGTACTATGATATTTTCTAAATCCAAATTGTTTACTATATAGAATATCATTTTGTTCTATAAAATGATTTAAGTCAGTTTGTATTGCCTTTTCAAATACATTTATATAATAATATACTATGTTAAGAATGACATGTACTACACATTACATATTATTAAATAAACATTACTAACTAATATATTTCATTTTTTGACTAATTAGTAAATTGTATGACGATATCGTATATATATACAGCTATAAAAAGAATCACTTACTCATTTAGAATGACACACGAGTAGAAAACATAAACATCTCCCCTCGATGACCTTTGTCTACACTGTTAATCTGTCCTCATTTCATGACTCTTCTTGATAAAAGTGCGCAATCTGATCAAACCCTGCCTCTGTTAATTGACTGCATGTGTACACCAGGCGATCTCAGACTGCATCTAAAACAGAATCTTATATTGTATATATACTAGACATATATGCACTTAAATTCGTTCACCCGTTTGCTCGCAATATATGATACGAGTATATGTATTTACATATATATTTATATATACAAAATATAAAAGGAAGCTTAGCGTTGACATTCTAAATATACGTTTTTTACAGAAGGCCAATCTTTCTACAGATTTCAAAAGAAGAGCTCTCGACTTAGTATAATGTTGAAAGTCGTATATACCAGAGATTATTATGAATAATTTTGATTTGTGAATTATAAATTTTAGATTATATTCTACAAATCATGACAATCACTAAAAACAGTCAACTTATTTTTTTAATTTTATTTTTAACATTATTGCGACAAAACCATTTATAATATATATATATAATAGTTATTTACATATAGTTACAAATTCATTTCAAACACTTAAATTATGTTCAATAATTGAGATTGTTTTGGGAATTAAAAAAAATATTTTAACCACGAAACTATCAACTTATTATAATTGACTTTTAAAAAGAAAATTAAGAACGTATCTATAGCTTAATAACATAATAAAAACTCCTAATAATGCATATTAATCAATCAAACATCGGTTTTTATAATATCAGAAGTTCGTCATAAAAAAAAATTAGTCTGTAAAAGAATTTAAAAAAGTTTAAATTTGAAATTATTACTTTTAAAAAAAATATTTTGAGGTCTTTCTTATAATTCAATAATGTTTTTAATGGTATAGTTTTGCTGATAAAAAAACAGAAAACAATAAAAATACTTTTTTGGCTATGTTGCTGACATTAAAAGTAAAAATAATTATAGAACTTTCAAAAGGTAGCATATTTACTTTTTATTATTCAAACGCAATATGAGTATTAGTTAATCTTTTTTCTGTACATTTCATGGAATGTGCATTTAATGGAGTCACAGATATCCACCTCCCAGATTAACTGATTCTTGGTCCCCAATTGTGTATTTATAATCTATTTTTTAAATTAAAACAATAACTACTGAATGCAAAATAATTTCTAAATGCATCCGAATATCATAATGCATATAAATTACAAACTATGCGAATCCTGAAAAATTCTTCAAGTTTAACTAATTGAGAGTATAAACATTTTTATTCATTTATAAAAAAATAAGTAATTACCTTTAAAATTGTTATACTGGCCTATACGACAACATATATAGAATATTTAATGTTTATACTATTAAAGAGTCAAAGATATATTATATAAAGTGTGCACCCTCAATGCTTATATTTCCGTATCACCTATTTGTAAGTTAAAAGTTCAACATGGCAGTAATTCAATGCATTCTGTGATGTCAAAACATGTTTTTACACATGGAAACTCCAACAGTTGTGATGACCTCCTCTCTTGTTCACTCTGTCAAAGTATCTATAAAGCTACTAACTAAATTCAATACTACCACAGCCACGAATTCATGCACCGAATCATTCACAAAACTACTACTAACATGCCTCCTGTAATGAAACCAAACTACATATGTATATAGTATAGTAATACATCCTATACTGAGGATCGGGAGACATTCTACATAAAAAAGTGATCTCGTTGTAGATAATTAGACATGCTGTCTCTTAAAAGAGCGAACGAATATATGTTGAGCGATGATGCCTATATACATGATGATCCTTAGATGATTATTCTTATACATGCAATCGTATTATCAAATACACACATTACATACCTTTTTATAAATTTTAGTGGTATTTTCAAACAATGTAAATGGTGTATCAAATTAATTACAACTAGCATAGTTTCTGTACACAAATACTAGTATAGCGATAATTGTTATGAATAATAGAGTAGAATACTTGTACAGTAACTAATAATAAATTTCTGTATTTATAATGTCTTGTACTATAAGTTGATATAAAAACATACAAATATTGACTCTTTGATCTACTGAAGTAGAAAATTATTTAATGTTTAAGCACATTTTGGTAACCAACATACCATACATCAACAGAAATTAATTCTAAATGAAATTTATAACATGCATATACCTTGCCCTAAATGTTTTAATGGACAGCCTGAAGTACAATAAAGTGTAAGTACTATATAAATAAACAGAACTGATTTTATAACTAATAACTATTGCATATAGGTATAGAAAAATATAGTTATGCTGTACATTTATTTATATATATATATGTATATATATTGAGAATTACTTAACTACAACATAAACAAGTATTTAAAATATAAACAGAACAAATTGTCAAATATTTAAAAAAATTTATGAATCACTTAAATTATTTTCGTAAAAGTCATATATCTAATTTATCAAACTCAGAAATACACGATTTCATGTTTTGAACACAAAGATTCTTGACTCAACACAAATTAAATATAGTTGATTGTTTTCTCTTGAAAAATTTAGTAATTTAAAATAATTGATTTGCATAAATTTTGAAATTTGTCTTACTAATACATATTAATTTACATTCTAGATAACTATATGTCAAATGGAGTTAGAAGAGTGGGTATTGAAAACAGGCAAGGGATCAATGGAAAACTTAAAATAGTACATTAATTCTACCAATAGCCCGAGAGACACCTGTAAGACAATCCACCCCCACCATCCCTCGCATTTTTGTTGAGAGTTTTAAATGAACAAATGGAGCAATATAAGCTTCTGTAACTTTTTCCAAAATATTATTTTACAAAATTTAACGCTATATTCACTATTGTAAACCAAATGAGTAGTCACGTGACAACATTTAACGCTATATTCACTATTGTAAACCCAAATGAGTAGTCACGTGACAACATTTAACGCTATATTCACTATTGTAAACCTAAATGGGTGGTCACTTGACAATATTCTAAAAATGTACTTTTTGATAAATTAATCAAAATATTCTTTTTATTAAAAAATGCATATCTCTCTCAAAAACGACGATACTTGATTTGGGTACTGATTAATGTCATGTATTAATCCCAAAATATAATAAAAATAAGTTTTCTTTTGCAGAAAATATATAAAAAATCTAATTATTCAATGATAAAAAAGCAAATTTTTACCTTTAAAAATATTGTAAAACATTTCTAATGGAATATGTTAGAAAACAAACTTGTTTAAATACATTCAAAGTTTCAAACCCTACTTTATTAGGAAGCTTAAAAATTATAGGGGGAAGAGGTTCAATTGTTTAATGACCCCCACCCGCTGGATATGGATGTGCAAAAAAGCCCGGTATGCAGGGTAATTAGAGTATCATAAAAATATATATATAATTGAATTAAATAAATTTGAAATTAGAATGCTTCAACTACATATATTTCTATATTTACAACTATCATATATCCTTCTAAAATCTACTCTCAACATTTTGTTTCTTCCGTTCGATTTTCGACTTCCTCTGAAAATCAATTCTTTCAACAACCTTTATTCATATCATTAAAATTAAGTTATCTATCAAGTTGTCTTAGCATTCAAGGGACTTACCTGTCACTCTATTGACTCACAACCAGAATAGGAAGTGGAAATCTCAATATGATAAAGTCTTCGGATAGCACTCTTAACAGCTGATATAAGCAAGAACTGTGTCTATATAATTATAAACGTTTCTCTCGTGGAAATTGGACTATGGCTAGAGACCTTAGCCCACATAAGCCGTTTGAGGAAAATCCAATTTCAATTATTTCTCATATAACTTAATCCTTTCTTTACAGCTTCATTTTGCAATTTCCTTTTATGAGAAATGGCTATAATTCTAACAAAAGATAATATCAGATCGATAATATCTGAACTTATTTAATGTTTATCAGAAATTTAAATTATTTTGAGCTTAATTTTTTGTCGACTTTATCTAATTCAAATTAATTTATTTTATTGTTGTATTATTATTATCTATTTAATTCATTGTTCAAATTACTTTTCGTAAATTCAAATTTTCGTTAATTTTAGAAGGAATTTTATTTCAATTAATTATTGCAATATAGTTAATTTATAAGATGATAAGATGAATTATTTTCAATTCCTACTATTTTAAAACTTTTAAAATTTTGTTAAAACATGATTATATCTAATTTTTATTTTAACAGTTTACTTCACTTAGTGGTTGGTGTTGGTGTACATATAGATAGATATGTAGATATAGAAATCTATGTCATTTTTCATCTTTATGTAAAGCTAACGGTGTCTAAAATATTTTCAATATATAAACGACTGACAGCAATTATGAAATTTACAAAGAAATCGATAACAAAGAATTTAAAAATATGTTATCGATTTAAAAACAATAAATGTGTCAGTCAAGTATATACATTATTACAATCTATGTATATAGAGGAAATAAACACTCAGAATTTACGAGCTGGCCGTAGGTTAGTATATTCAGCGTTTATTTTCGCATAGGTTGTAGTAGTATCTTAATAGTAATTTATCTCATTATTTGATAACATTCATAATTCAGCGGAGAATAAATGTTTATTCTACTAATAGATTTTATTTATTCTGTAAATTCTTATATTTTATAATCAATATCAGCGTTTCTATACATACTATTATTCATTGTTTCCTAAGATATCATCTAATACCTATATATCCGCCATCACCCTTTCAAGCTTTCGATGATTCCTTCTCGTCTTATAAGCGACATTGACTTGAATGCTGCGCCATCTAGGTACTAACGCGGATGTTGCGGATAGAGTTATTCCGCGCAAGAGAAAACTCATCTTTCGTAGGATGACGAGGATCGTCTTTGGATAAATAAAGCTTTTGGTCTCTCAAATCCAAAACAGTTACTCTTTAAATCTTAATTTACCACAAAAGATTTCACTTTTTTCTTCGGGTGGATCGAGAGCACAGAAGCTCAAGCTTTGGAGACGATTCTCAGATTAAACTGAAGGCACAACGATAATGGTGTAACATATCTCGAATATACAAAAAAATGCATATATGTAAACAAACAATTTGGATTAAGAGATTGTCGTAGAAATTCCAAAGTGACAAATGTTTATGAAAACTTAAAAAACTGATGTGTCATTTATAGTATGTTTGAAAAATAGCTAATTCACGGGACTGAAAATGCAAATGTTTTTATCTGAGACCAAAAAAAGGTCTATTCCATGACATGGAATAAAACACCAAATGGCGTTCACTCCATTGAGAAGGTTACAGAAAATTTAATGGCAGAAACAAGAAAAAAAATTTTCAAACACAAATTTTTGAATAACTTTTCAAATAAGACTGTTTTTCAACAATATTCCTTTAGATGTAATTCAACCGAAGACTGGAAAAATATAAGAATTAGCAACGGCTTCTTATATATTGAGACTGAGTCTTATGACTGTCTGCTGTACATTGTATGGTTCGTAAACTAGCACTTCAACACCTTGAACTATAGCATTTAAACAAGCAAAGGAAGCAATCCCATTTTTATAGTATATTTGGTCAAAGAAAAATGTCTGCGGGTAATATTTCTAATATTTATACGTTCAACTTTAAGATGAAATTATGAATTGTAATGAATGCTACAAGTGTATTCTGCACATTTATTATGTGACGTATTGTTTATGTCATAAAGATATTGGTTTATGTCTAGTTAATTGATTTTGTTGTACGCTTATGATTATGATTATCGAATTCAATTGACAATAGACAAACGTTTAGATTTTACTTCAATAATTACTATATCTCTAAGAAATAGTTAGATAAACAGATAGTATCAGTATAAGGCAAAACAATACGTGAGTAATATTCCTTTAAATACCTATGCATACCTATTATGTATATAACGTAATGTGTTGCAGTAGGCGAATGTAATCTTTAATATATTTAGTATTTTAATTGTTATAATTTTTTAAACTGAATTTCTTTTGAAAACAAATAAATTGTTTTAATCGAAACAGAAAACAAAATTTAAGGGGGTTCAAATATTTTTATTCAATTATTCATTTATATAATAGATAAGATTTTTTAGTTCTGCATAATATATATTCATAAAATGTTTGCTTCTTTAGTTTATATTTTGTGTTTTAAGTGTTGATTATAAACTAGAAACATTGACTTTATTATTATCCTTTGTTTTTCCTTATAAGAATAAATCTGCTTGTGTTTTTCTTAAACAAATGTTTAAATACGCATATTCTATACTTATTTAGGTACAGTTTTAAAAACTTTACCGCCCACAATGAATTTTTGATAAATGAGATATTTAACCCACAAACTATAAGTTATGATAACTTAGTTATGCTTGAATATATGACATTTTTAATTGAAATATATAGTTAAGCCATTAAATAGTATAGTATAAATTATATAGTTAATAAGCTAAAATTCTCTTACTGGCATGTATAAATAAATCTTTTTACGAATGGTAGCGGTGAATAAATCATTTGATCCATCTCTATTGAGATAGCCCACCCACCCTTGTTCCAATTTCTTTTCGAATCCCAATGATACAGTATTATCGACATAAACTTATATAATCTAATGCAAAGTAGAGGCTTATATTATATATATACCTACCCATATTCTGTTGGTTTTCGGTTTTATAATCTTTGAAGATTGTGGTTGCTCTTGTATGTTAAAACTCCGAGTAGAACAAGCACCACACAGAAGTGATCCCTTGGCAATACCTCTGTTCTTACATTGAAGGTTCCCAAATCCTAAAAGTGTGTATTGTCAGATCTACCCCAAAAGGAAATAAAACAGTATATAACAGTATATAGATCTTTCACACAACTCAGTTAATCAAATTGGAAATCGATTTCCTTGCATGACTGAGCGACTGGTATTATTTATTACAGACTAGACGAAGGAACTACAACCAAATGGAAGAACTTACCTTCCTCCCCCCTGCCAATATATCATATATATGTATGCATATCGATACGATCATATTTTCCCTCTGATTTATTGTTAAATTAAAATCTGTATAATATCAAGGTCTAAATGGCAGTTTTATCTCAAAATAGGAAATTGATTAAACAATGCATAAAAATGCATCAATATGCTTTTATTACATTTATGTTCATTTTTTGAACGTTGAAAGAAATTACTTTCCTTAAAATTATTTCAGATATCGTTAACATTATATAATTGTCAGCTCATGAGTACAACACTTAAAATGGGTTCATTTACTATTATTGCCTTACTTATTAAAAAAATTGGATTCAAAAGTTAACGTTAGAGTAACATTTTATAATGAAATTTTTTAACTTTTAGATGATAATTTGTATACAACCGTAAGAGTATATATAATTAATCTAGATCACTATTTATATTAAAATTACTATATTCTATGTTTGCGACACTTCTTAAATGCTAATTATGCTAATTAATTTAAATGTAATTTATAGAATGAAGTATTATTTGTAGAAACGTAATTTACTAAATATGCATATATACTGGTTATATAGTTGCTAGTTTAATTAACGTCTCCGGTTATCATTATTTAAGAATAAATTATCTCTTCTCAGAGCTTGTTTTAATGCTAAGCTAGATAAAATTAATAGAGTCTGCTATATGATTTCTTAAACAATCGGTATCTACAAAGTAACTTTTTAAACATTTTTCTATATAATAAAGACATTTTCCGTAAACATTCATTAATGGTTACTGCTGAATTTCTTAACATACTTCTGCAAATATTTAAAATAAATAAACAAATAGTTTCATCGAATAGTATAGTATGGTCTAGGGAAATTGTTAGAAATATTATATCATGATATGAATATATGTATATATGTGAGTTTCTGAAACCACCCATAAGATGAAATTAATAACATATTGTATAAAATAAGCAGTATAAAAATTTCTAATTTTAAAACGATACAACTTTAAAACGTAAGGGAGCGCTGATTAGAGAAATTACGATATTTTGCGTAAATACCTTGAGATATAAATTTTTGGAATAATAAAAATTTTATTATAAAAATTAAGCATCCTACATTTAAAAAGGAAAGTTTTATAAAGGAAATTCTACTGTTTTATACATAGAACACCATGTGCTTAATATTGTTAACTTTGATGTAGATATGTTCGGATTTTAAACTCACGTATTCACAGAGGAAATATTTAAGAGTAAAACTATATCAGCTAAACATTTGTGTAACAGTATAACAAAATGAATAAAAATAAACATAAACATAGTATCAAAAATTACAATTGTTAGTACAACTATAAAACTGCTATTTTTTATTTCTGCAAACACTAAAATATAGTTTATAAGATCAATTGAATTCTAATAATTTTGGCATTAAAATAAAAGTTTAACATAGGTCAAATATCTTTATAAAAAAGGATATTTAGTCAATAATTTCTATTTCTTTTATATTCAGTTCATATATTCTACAACACTTAGAATGTACATAAAATAAAAAGTATATTAAATTTAACCCTATTTTTGGATTACGTGTAACATTTAAAGCTTCAAACACATATTGTTGATTGTTACCTTAATCAAATGTTCCAAAATTTTATGTCTGCCTACACAGCATTCTTAACGATAAAACACGTGGCAGATCTTGAAAAATAAATTATACCCTGCTAATTTGACATGTGTCAGTCTACAGGAGATTTTTAGTGATATGTTACTTCATCCACGAAACTACAAAAACTTCTCAAAAGTTATATATCTCAACTATTAGACCTGTTTCTCCATTTTCTTCTTTTTCTCTCCCCATTAGGTGGAAATGCGCGGCATGAACAACGTACTTTTCCACAATCTCGATCAATGTGCAAGCATTCTAAAAGAGCTGAAGGATACCAAATCAGGTATAAAAATGTGACTCCGACTTTTTAAACAATTATATATATATATATATATATAAATAGTTCAAAAAGTCGGAATACTTAATTATGCGTAAATTTAAGATGAACAGGATCCATGCGGGATGTATATTTTTTAACCTTTCCCAAGATTGAATATCCTGTAATTCGCGCATTATTTTATAATTTGCAAAAGGTTAACAAATATATGAACGATACATCCAAATCTGAATTCGTTCACCCTTAAAATATTAGCTAGATATGTTACATATTTACATGTAGTTGTACTACAGAGACTAAATATATATAACATATGAAACTGTTTTTCGAACAGTATTATAGTGCTTATATTTCATATTACATATGCAGATTCGGTTGCTAATATTTATATATTCCTATATGTCAAAACTATAACAGCCTCATTATAGTAACGGTTTCTTAAAGTTCGTGTATGCACATAATTCCAAGTTAAAAAAAAGTATATCACATGTTATATATATATACATTTACATGTTTGTATTAAGCAAAATGTACTGTAATGTATTATCCTGTCGTAATATGATTGATGGTAAGTATTCTAAAAATGGCATTCGCTGGATTAAACATAAAACACACAAACGTAAATATATATTATATTGAGTTTTTAATTTTTGGATATGATATCATTTAGATAAATCAATGAAATGCGCCCAAATATCACATATTTGTAATACACTAATATGAATAATATAAAAGTAAGTATTGAAAAATAAGAATTTTTAACCACAAAAAAACACACTTTTGTTTTAATCGATTTACTTTAAAAGTAAATTGAATTGATAACTTTTCAGTAGAAAGCTATAAATTATCACTTTTAAATAACTTAATTTTGGGAAATGAATTCAGTACGCTGCTAATAAGTTTTCATTTTTATTTTACTGTTAATAATTCAATCTGAAATCAAACATAACTATTCACCATAATGTCATAACTCCACAATATATAAATATACTATATATATACTTATTGTATGTATATATTATTTAATTAAACATTCCCCTTATATATTATATTGGTCGTATATACTGTATTTATGTGTGTCAGGATGTGTTTATTATTATATAAATATGATTATTTTACTTATACTTACATCTATATAATATTTTTTTTATATCATTTCACAAATACAATTAAATTGTTTCAATCGATTCGATGGAATCGTATTAATATTAACCAGTTTTCAAAAAAGATGGGGAAAAATTATTAATTTATATGTGTAAGAATAAATTTGGTAAATACTGAACTGTAATTTATTCATTGTTTAAAACAATATTTCTTAATAATGTTTATGTTAATGTCAATATTTAGTGAAATATGTGACGATATTTTTCAAGGTCAATGACTAAACGCTGCTGTTTTTCAGAAGTAAAGGAATAATTTACACTATTATTAATGTCTATAACTTAATTTTTCATTTTTAATATCTAAAATCTCACGAATTAAATATAATTTTGAATTTTAAAAATACAAATGTGATAAATATTTACAGCATCCTATGTATATATATATATATATATGTTAGCTTTATATGTACGTAGGTATATATAAATACAATGTACAGGTTTTATTTAATCTGAGTTATTTCTTAAAACCTAAACATGTGTACATACTATTTTGCATCAAACATAATATATAAATAAAATAAATGGAACGTATTTTTATCAACCATGAAATGAATTTTATGGTAAATTAAATAATTCTTTCAATTAAATTAAACTATTATTCAAATTAAATAAAAAAATTAATTTAACTTATTAAATCCTTTTAACTTCTCCTTTGAAAATCTTCCCTGTTTATACCTACTAATGTCAGTGAATACCTATTATAGTGAATAAAGCACAATACTTTCTTTCAGTATTCGCCTCTATCGATCTCACTATACAAGTCGAGAGTGAAAATCAATATACAACCTAATACAATCTAACAGAAGGACACACAAGACGTATATGATTAAATAATTATTAATAAATAGAGTTATAACGCCTAGCAACTTGCCTACTGCACTAGAAGTATTAAAAAGTAAAGACAAAACATGGGAAAGAAAGAAAAATAATCTAAATTACTCATACCACTTATACCGCCTCTCTCCAAGCTATGTTGTCACACTCTGTGTCATTAAGTATATAATTAATCATTTTGAGTCATTAGATTGCGTTCACGTTGGTTAAAAAGACGTGTCTGACCATTATTCTTCTTAGTTAAGTTTTATACACACCATAATTCATAGATTACCTAAAAGATAAATAATATCAACATATATTTATACCGCTTTCTGCGTCCAGGTGTGTCTCCAGACTCCTCACAACCTATCCCTCCAGTCGCAAGCCCCGTACCCATCATCTCACGATCGCAATCATCACGTAGTGGGAACTCCGAACGTCTCAGTGTTCATTGGAAAGAATCCTCCTCTTCAGCGTCTTCTCCCTCCTCCGAAAACGAAACTGAAACGGAAACGGAACAGCCCTCTTCCTCTTACTACAGTAGTCAGGACGGTTGCAACACTCCTGTTTCGTCTATCTCTTTAATAACGGAAGATTCGCCTGGCCGTGAACGCCGTCGCCATCGACGCCACGTTGCCAAACAACAACAACCAAGACAAGGACAACAACAAGAGCACTCCTCATCTCAGTCAAGTAGGATTATTGCTGAAAAAACTTGTAGTCTTGTCGACAATAATAAGGGAGATATGAGCCCACCGAGACCAACTGTTCTTGATATCAATGGAGTGGGCTTCAAACAGATCCGACATAATTGGGCTGGTTTATACGGTAAGATTGTATAGTTACACATTTATACTTTGTAGCCATGAATTTACCAAATACTTAGTGTATTAGAACTATGTATGCACTAACTAGTATTACTATATTACTATTAAATATAGCAAAATATCTATTGATCAAGACAAAATTATTGTATATTTATGACTTTTTATGTATTAAAACTCAATTGCTTTTACCAGAAAAATAACGTATAATAGCTTTTCTCTATTTTAAATAATTATTCACTACCACGTAATTTATACAATGCAAGGAATATTTACTATAAGTGTATGACAATCATAAAGATCGGACTAACCACTATTCACGTTAAAGAATGAACTTTAAAACAAAACTGTATTTCTATGGTGTCAAATTTTTGGTCCCCATATATAAAACCTTTATCTATTCTTTATTGCTTTATATATTATCAAATATATTAACATTCTTAGGTCACGAACTTATATTTTACTGGAGTAGACCTTATTCCTGAGCATTTAGAGACCAGACATTTTTCATTCTTTTACAACTTAAATATTCGTTTTATTTATTTTTCCTGTGCCCTGTTCTCTCTTATAGCATTATACTCAAACCTAATTATTTGTATCATGTATTTTACATTTCCCGTTTAAGATAGGAACGTATTGAACGTTTTATTCATTCAGAGACAATTATAACTATGAGTTCGTAAATTGTAAGAAAATTATTTTTGTTACAAATTTTATTTAGGTACATATACTCGTAGAACACCGTATTAATGATTTTTTTTAATGCATGATATTTTCGGAAGAATAATCGAGTACCTACATAAAGTAAATAATATAGTTATATCTCGTACAAAAACTTACATATTTTAAAAAGTATCCCAATCTTTATACAAAGGTGGGCAAACTTTTCAGAGCAAGGACTGGGTATAGCTTTCTGGAATAGCTCTAGAGCCAGAGTTTAAAATTTAAGTTACTTGTAACCTTGCACTTTTTGTAAAGTGTAAAATGAACAAAAAAGATTATTCTTTAAAAACTATTGGGTATATAAAAAATTAATTCATCATTTTTTATATACCCAATAAAGTTTTTTAAAGCATAAATTTTTGTATTTACAATTATAGTTATAACCAAATATCTAAATACTCTAAAATAAACGCAGATTTTAGCATTAAAAGGGGTTATTTGAATCGATCAAATATACATTATCTATCTATCTATTAACAACACACTGAATTAAATTAGACGTAATAACTTTTAAATTACTACAATTTGTACCTATACAGAAAGCTATGTGATAAATGAACAAATAAAATATATTATATTCGTTACATTACACTACATTTATTACATTACATTACACATATATACGTTCCATAGTATTATAATATAAACATTATTGAAAACGATTCCATTAAAAATCATTATAAAACAATATATTTTTATTTATACTACTTTTAATAACTAGTAATATACTAAACGATACATTACTTTAATAATATTTTTAAAATTCTTTTTTTCTAATAGCCTATAAGTAAATTAAACGCACTATTTAATATATAGAAATTATAACTTATTATTATTATAAGAATATATATACTTATAAAGTATTAACAAAACATTGACTAGTGAATACCCGAACTTTTACATAATCTCTGGATCCTCTCATCCCCTACCTCTTGTCCAGGTCCAATCCCACCGCTTCCCCCACCCAAGCCCCTTCCTGCCCCACCTCCTTCATCCCTTCACGAGGATCAAAACCAAAAATGGAACCAACGTGTCATGCGAGCCAAGAGTCTCACCAGCGACCGCAATCCCTCCTCCTCCCAGGCTTCAACTACAATCGTATCTACAACCAATACAAACATGAATACTGACCGTCAGAACCCAGCATCTCATGTTAAACACAACACCCTTTCCTCAACTGGTCGCGACGGCTGTAACTCTGCAGTCTCTATGGCAGCCAGACAACAGCAGCAACAACAATATCGATTGGCTCGGATGAGAAGTCTAAGCGGAGCAGATCAAGTGGCCATTAGAAGCAATCGGATGGGTATATCGCTGACGGAGGTGCCGCTGTTTGAATCTCACTCTCAAGAAAGACAGAAGAGAGATGGCGGATTTGGTTCACAAGCAAGCCCGGAATTTGGAAGTGAAGTAGATATTATTGAAAGTTGTATTAAATATCTTCAAAAACAGCCGTGAACTAAATATGACTATAACTATTTACAATGAGTAATTAAAGTTACGTTAATTGTATATTACAAGAAGTAGACGAATGTGCAAACATTTCTTACATAACATGTAAATTTACTGAATATTCAATTTTACAACACAAATTTTATAATAAAAATATTTCACGTCACAGTAAACGTTTATGATCGGTGATTATTGAATGTGATTATGTATCAAAGTTCGAGGTTTTACGATACATAGATATCTAATCATTAAATGAAAAAATTATTTTACATTAAATTTATTACTCATTAGTGTTCATTTTAAGTAGTATATTTTTACACCTTTTATTTCTTTCATATTCTGTCCGACGAATTACTACACATGAAAATCCAAATGTACATAATATGATGTGTATACTTGAACGATATCTGAACGATGTATACCTGAACGATATATTTTTGTTGTTTCATGTTTTCTATTTCCAATATGTTACCATTTTCTTTCTAAGTATTGGATTATATTTGCATATTATATAATCCATCAGTTTTGTGAATTTTTTCGAATCTGTAAAAGATGCACCAACAAAATGTTATCAATCTATTGATAGCTTACTATTTCATTATTATTCAACACTTAATAAAATATAATTAATTATTATGTTGAACGGTCTCCTTTAAATTTTATATTGATTGAATCTAATGTAAATTAAGATTAAAAATACCACCTATTTGTAGAGATTATTTATTCAAACTACATAAATAATATATATATATTAGCTATTTCTGTAATTATAAATTATTTTTAAATAGTTATAAAATTTAATTTATATTTAATTACATATACCTACTATATTTTTTCTAGCAAGTGCTGGGGCTCTAATAAATAATCCACAAGGTTAAATATAAATTATGCACTAAATACACCTTATTGAACGATTTGTTTATATTTGTTAATTTCTAAATAGTTGTTTTTGAAAAGGACCAAAATCGAATCAATTTTTTAAACACAGTGCGTTTATTTAAAAATATAAGACAGTTAAGTCCTGCAAATATTTATATTAAATATACATCTATATTTTCTTAACGCACCTACATATTAAATATTTATATAACGTAATTTTACCCAAAGTTTGTTTATTAATTTATTTGTTAATTAATTTAACATTTTAAAGGAAATGCCTATATGTGTACGAATAAATATATTTTCTCATTAATATGTCAATTTTTTATTTTAAATAGCGATGTAAGACGTAATGATGAAATAAAGTTTCGTTAAATTATTATATTAGTAATTGTACCCTTTTCATGAAAATATGTTGTTACTATTTGTTTAAAAAAACTTCATTTATACTATTTATAAAGCATCATAAATTATGTAATTATAACTATTAAAACATGTTTTGTGTAATCATAATATGTGATTTATAATATATAGATATATATTTTTTTTTTGTTACAGTATTGGAATTATACTCTTGTAAATGCTGCATATACAACAATCAATTTGTAATTATAATATAATAATAAATATACAGGTGCTTGTTTTAACCAATGTACCATTTTATTTGCATTAAATTTAAAAGTATTGGATATTGTAATTATTAATATATTGTTACCTTAATATATTTAATCGTATTATTCAAACTAATTAATTCAAAAAGTAATGAATGCATTGTAATATATATTATAGAGCATATTTTATATAATTTAATTTTATAACGTAAACAATTGTATGACATTTATTTATTTTACTTAAGTTGCGTATGATTACTTTTCTCTTTCAAATAATTAAACATTTCTACCTTGATTATTTTGTTATATTTGTCAAGTTTTATAAATATATAATTAATAGTGTCCTATAATTTTGATTTAATATGTCACAAGTTTTGAATAAAGATTAAACACAGATTTTTTGTTTTTAAATACAGTAATATATTTATGTGTAAACTATGTCCACAATTAAAATTAATATATATATATATATTTAAGTCTTCATTTACTATAAATAGATATAATGAGGTTTTCAATTTAGTTCTAAATTCTCGAAGCGTTACTAGTTAGTGAAGAGTTTAATTGAGTATAAAAGTAGATAGGTCAAAACATGTCACTCTATGTCAGAGCGCTACTAACAATTTTTTTCTGAATAACCGAAAAATTATTTGCTTTCTGTTAACCAGCTGTACTACAGCTGTGGTCTAATATGTTGCATACGGCCCTGATGCTAAAGAGATTCGAAGCTGTCTTTCGACGACTTCGTCACTACTACTTTTTCTCTTTTTTCCGACGGTATTGCCACAGATCCCTCGAAGACGGACACATTACAGATTT
>JAYRBW010121746.1:0-16962 GCA_036023295.1 Invenusta paracnida
GTCGTGTCGATTGTCGAGGATTTTGTCGTAATGTTTCACTAACTGCTACTTGATTCCTTTCACTGTTGGTAGAGGATCAGCGACCATGTCATGGTTTATCGACGACAGTATCTATTAATTCAAATTTCTTCACCAGCTCGTTTGTGTGTGTCTTCATCGCTCTGTGTGCCATCTTATGGACTCATTAAATTAATTTTCAAAATTTGTGCAAACAGTGCATAACTTTTACTTAAATAGATTCGCTTTAGAATATACCAGAATAAGGAAGATAAAAGTATTAATATATCGACTGATATTAAGAAAATTACTCACAGTCGGTAAATTAATTTAAACTATTAGCAAATATTGATTAATTTAAATCTTACACTGATGCCAAACAGTCACTAGCATGCATGCCTTGAAATTCCAATAAAGTACTTTAGCTGATTATAATTTGAATACTAGACATTGAACCAATACATCTTAAAGCTTTATTCAGAACCAGTATATTATCAGTATTATTTAAATTTAATTAAAATTGTATTGTTTAGTTGTAAGTATTGAACAAAATTTCACGTCTGTATTAAATCATGCCACACACTGCTCACGTTGATGCAAGAAAATCAGTTTGTTTAGTGGGAATTTTAAAAGTAAAGGATGTCCGTCCTATCAATGAAACTGTTCAAAAACTTATTGAGAAGATTATCTTTGAGGGATACAATGTGCACGATGAAAGATTGCCGAGTGAAATATGCACATGTTGTATGATTCTATTATATTTCGAAAGGGAATATTCTCTAGAAAATACCAGTTTATGACTACTCAACTATTGCTTTATGGTACAACACTCGATCTACAGATATTTTATGCCTTTGCTTAGTTTGTGAAATTAGTTGAACAAATTCCCACTTTAATAAAGAAAACCGCAAAATGAAAGGGTGACCACAATCAGACTAACAAAAATCTGGAATTCAAAGGATCTAGTAAAATTATGTCAAAACTGTCTTTCTGAAATACACAGAGGAAAGCCTCATACATGTACGCTATCAACTAGAGTCCAGTATCTAACAGAATTAGAAGGCGATAGTGATATAACAAATGTCGCAGAAAAAATAGCTCACAATATAATTAAAGAGAAAATACAAAAGCTAGAGTCGCATTCCAATGAGAAGGAATTATTTTTTCCTGAATGAGGCTATTCGATGAAGATAACAGTTGGTAGTCAACAATTGAAGCAATTAACAGTCATTCCAGTGATAGATATGATTAACATTCAAAATTATCTCAATTTAAGTAGACGTGAAAATCTAAAATTAGCTCTACACCTGAGAGTTGCCTCATCAAGACAGCATTTCGAACCCCATTTGAAAGCAAGAATTACTGAACGAGATAACTTTTTTGGTGAATATTTTCATGCCTAAATTATTGATTTCGTTTAAACAGAAGGCCAAATGACAACTGAGAAAATTCCAAGATTGACCGTTTTGTGTAAGGATCTTCCAGGTCTAATTGAAAAAAAAAATACGAAAGGAACTACGTTACCTCTGATGTTTTAATCAAGATTGGGGTTGATGGAGGTGGTGGTTTTTTGAAAGGGTGTCTCTGTTGTATCTGTTCAAGATAAGAATATGTCGGCACTAGGAAGGAAAAGCTACAATGAATCTGCATCAACTCCATTCAAAGATTCTGAAGTGAAGCGTCTCTTCATACTGGGGATCAACACGTTAAAAGACGATTTTGTAATAGCCACTGACCTAAAGCTCTACAATATTCTTTTGGGAATTATGGCACATGGTTGTCTACACCCCTGTTGTTCGTGTGATGCAAAAAATGGTTCTCTTAACTTGAAAGGGAAAGCTAGAACCTTTGAGAATCTCAAGACAAACAAATTACTGGAAATATTTTGCTAGAATTAAAAAATATATGGTAAGTATATATAAATGTCAATATATATGTATATATGTACATATACCTTCCTTATTCTGATATATTCTAAAGTGAATATATTTAAGTAAAAGTTATATATGTACATTTTACACATTTTTATTTCAAATAAGTAGACAGTAGAATACTACTTATGAGTAGCACGTGTTCGTTAATAAACCATTAAAAAAATACTGCAGATAAGCTTACTCAGTTAATTATAAAATATAGTGTATTTGGGTGATATAAAATCATAAAATAGTACTATTCTTAAGTCTTTAAAGATTACTTAAGTTTATATCATTATTAACGAGGTTCACAAAACCAAGCTATGTTTTTATTATATAGTATAATTCCATCATCAGCCTGTATACACTGCAGACTTTATATTACTATATTTGGATTTATTATTATTTGATTTAATGAAATATAAATCTATTTAAATATTGTGTATAATATGATACTTTTTATTTGGAATTTAACAAAAATTCAATAACATCAATAAATTGGTGTATAAAGAAAAGTCATCCATGATTTTTTTTTTTTTACAATTTTTGAGCAGCCTAAATAGTCTAAAAAATAGTTAACGTTAATTTTAGAGATGGGTATTCTTCGTCACAAAAATTATATTCAAGCTCACCGTGGTAAATAGTTTTATTATTTACCACAATCGTATATTGATCATAACTATTTGTAACTTATCACCACAATAGTGTTTTATTATTTTGGTTAATTCTTATTTACCTATGCGTATTTACCATAATGGTATATTGATCACCACCGATTTTCTAACGTATTTTTATACATTAAAAATGTTCATTATGACGCACAATATTATGATGGCCGAAAGGGTTATGTAAGCGCAAGGTTGAGCTAAATGTGTAAATTAAGTGCTCAACATGTAAACGTATAAGGCCATTTCTCGCCATGTGGCCGAAAGGGTTAAGTAAATGTAGAGCTCTACCTCTACATATCGAATCTATACAAATGAAAGGCTTTATTATTTAATATTACATTTGCTGTCTTTAAATTATAGTATAGTTACCCAGTCGTTGCTACGTTTGCACGCGAAACTAAACCGCTTATTTAAAATTTTACTTGTATTAGCATCATCCATGTGGTGTACCTGCAGCTATTAACTGTATAATCTAAAAATATCATTAAACATTATTGTTACGGTTATCAATAAAACTTGGTATTTGAGTAAAAAATTAAAAAGGTATATGTAGTTTACCAGTTTAACGTCACAATTACTATAATTAATAGCATGCTGAACGTGGTTAGCATGGTTACATTTTTTTTTCTTGTAATTGTTTCATTAAATGTATTTTTATTACCAACTAAATCATATTAAAATATTCCATTTAAATAATCTTTATATTACTATATCTAGTTCATATAGACTTTTTATACCACTGTTTTATTTAATCAAATACATTATTAAAATTAACGTTAAAATATTATATTAAACAGTATGTATGTAGTTTTTTGTCTAAGTGCTAAACTAATCAAGATATCTGTAAATAATAATTAAAATGACACCAAAAGTATATGTATTATATAAAACATATTTTTTTGTCCAATAAATGTGAATTAAAAAGTATTCCCAGAAAGCAATGACTTCTTTAAATTTGTTGCATGTAGTATTTAAAATGTGTAGTCTGATTTCAGTACTACCTATTTCCCTATTAAATTGACGTCACGAAAAAACGTAAGTCCCGAATATTGTAATAATTTGTTTGAAAATTTCTCTATTTTATATCAATACCTTTTGTTTACTTGCAATTTCGATACTAGTGTTGGTTATTTATTATTTTAAAGATATATTTAAAATTATTTTCCTGTTAATTTGGTTTCGGATTTTCTTTCTTTTTTACTAGTTAATATAGATAAACCAGCATTGGAGTCCATACTCTTATTTACATACATTATATACGGAAGGTGATCACACAATATCGGGGGAAATGTTCTAAGTGTTTCCCCTTCATAAACAAAGGTGGTTGTAGTGGAGTCCTATTCATTCAGTCAATAAATACATGGTCGTTTTTTCAGCTACTGAGACCGTGTGGTTGTAAGCCTTTGTGAAGGAGCTTTTAGTTGTAATAGAGAATGAAAATTGGGAACCAAATGGTGGGCGTGAATCTAGTTAGTGTGTCACACACGCTGACGGTACACTGCTGTATACAAGGTCAATTTCGTATGTGTGGGAGGGTTTACAGGTCGGTGCGGTAGTTGCCGCCTTTCTGCCTACAAACTTCTGAAACATGATGTCCCCAACATTCTCTTTGTGTTGAGTAGGTCATCCCAGTTGAGATAACATTTTGCAATAGATATAATGTATATATATTATGTTTAAATAGCTATATCTTCATACATATTGTACGTAGATAATATCATTTTATCATGAAACGCAGCTGAACTGAGATACCAAAAATAGGCTTGTCAAAATATCTGTATTTGCATACATGTCGTATAGTCGTTAGTCATGTACATCTACAGGGTTATGCATTATAGTGATTAGCCAGAATGTTTTCAGATCAGGTACTGTATAGTTACTTTGCCTGTTGTAAAGGTCGAGTTGATGCATATATAAAAGCACAGATCGGTGAACGTTTGATCTTGCAATTTTATTATATATTTTATATTCAATTGTGATTTTCTGGGGATATTTTAATATTTTTGAATTTTACCTGAATTTTAAAAGTTGCATAAGACGTACAAAATACTATAAATAGCTGCAATTAAAAATCTTTTACAGTAATAATTATTGTAATTTCTTTTTTTAAATTTGATTAAATGAAGGTTGTATTTTGTTATTTTTGAGGACAGGAAGATCAGAATTGAAATCATCTATTACGATTCTAATTCACCTACCTCAGTCTTAATTAAGTAGGTTTGGTGCATATTACTCTTTTTCACTTACATATTCCCCCTCACATCTATCTGAGGTAACCAAGATGCATGAAGGCATATCTCGCCTTTCTATAATATGCAGCCCGTAGGACTATTTTATACGGCATATGGTTATTGAAGTAGAAATTGTGGCATCAATTCTTCCATCACAAGATTATATATATGCATATTCTTGTATGGATATATATATATATATATATTATATGGGAGATAGACCTAAGCTACCAACGAGACTAAGATGAGGCAAAGAAAACCAGTCTATATCAGTAAATCCTGTTGCCTATATGCCATTCCATCCATCCACCACTCATTTGCCTTTATCCACCTAGGCGATTCTCCGATTTTACCTTGCAATTTACCCACCAAAACAAGGTATCCCCTACCTATCTAGATGCACAAGTGAATGAGCTTTTCTTCTTTCTTTTTCCTCTTCCATCTCCACGAAATCAACCCGGGATCAATGCCTTCTATAATCTCAAGTTTAACTCATCCTGGTTCGAATCTCATTTAACTTTTTTATAAGTATACATTTTACACAAAGTCTTCTAGGCAAAGTATATAATAATTTCATCGATTTTAAAATATGTGTTTTTTAGTAGTCTTATTTCTTCGTAGCTACTTTGGTAATTCTTACTGCAATTGAAAAGAATACATTGGTAATTATTGTTTAAAGTATTTTTTATTTGAAATTGTAGCTCAGTATTTCATTTCCTTATTTTTCATTCAACGGTATTTTAAAGTCAATTTAGTTAGAAAAGTATTTTTTTCGATTGTGTATGTTTATTAAATTCAGTTTGATTTCGTATTTTTTGTTACAATTCAAACAAAAATTGTATAATATTTTCTTATGGAAAATCTTGGTCTGTGGTCTATAACTTCGACTAATATTGTATCATATTTTTGCGCTTATTATTTCGTGCAGGCGTTATGAATAAATTGCAAGAATATGTTCCTATGTGTAAGTTTGAGCACTCTTTATATATTCACATTATATGCTCAGTTTTGTATTCTGATTAAGGTGTGGTAATAGTAATGTATATATGTATGTAACTAATGTAGTGCTGTGTGTAAATTCTAAAAACGTACCACATACAACAATGATTTAACCTAATATTTAGATCTTGGTTTCAAACCGTCTCAAAATTGTTGGGTTGCTTGCTCTCTTCGTATGTACTGTATATTATGTTGAACAACCAACCGACACTCTAGCCTCCCACTTTAGAACTGGCTGTGTTCTGCGCGCGCTCTCCTATGTATAGTATTGCCTCGCAAGGCTTGCTAAAAGCAGACTAATTCTGCCTGCAGGGTTTACTAACTGGATCGAAGGCAAAAGGCTCAAGTCAAATTCTGTTCTAGAGGGATGCCTGTCTGTAATTGTCTATGTTATGTAAGCTTATAGGTTGCAAAGCGAAATAGACAGACAGACCTATATATTCGCTGTGTGTATAAAATGAATGTAGGCGAGTGGCTTAGCTGAGTGCCTGTTTGTCAGTCACTCTTAACGTTGTATAGGACGGGTGTGTCCTTCCTCCGATCCCTTCTCTCTTCAGCCTTATATTACACTGGCTATATACAGCAGTCAGTCATTCGCCAGTGTTAGCGTGGTTAGTTTATCCGCGCGCAGCTAACGAAATAGTTGTAGGGGTGCAGCAGTGAACGAACGAGAGAGGTCGCCTACTTGTATAAACTGAAACACCCGGCTTCATAACGTTAGTTATAGCCTTGCTTTATACGCAGAAACCCAACCAAACAGCCAGTTTTCTTTGCAAGGCAAGGAACGCCCGTTCATTCCATATTTTCACTAACGGTTATTATTGTGTTGTGTGCAATTTTTCTTCCAACCTACGAGAAAATCTCGAAATAATTCTCCCATTTTCATCCTTTCCTTAATTCCGCCTTTGTACTGCTGTGGACATTTTTGATATCTTCTTCACAAAAGTCTTATTCTTTTTTTCCACGATTGTGCTTATTCGTGATGTTTTACTGTCGAGAACCATCTACGGTGGTTCATGCTACGTCGGCTGGATCAGAACTCTTACCTACTCAAGCACCTCCACCAGCGCTTGGTATGTTTTTAAAAACTAAATTTTGTTTACAAATTGATTGATTGATTGATCAGCTGATTTTAAATATTTAAATGAAGAATAAAAAGTGGAAAAATAATACAAAGTATACATAGTTTTCAAACTTTAAATATTGTTTTTATTTCTTTTGAAGTGTATTTGCAAAATTATCTTAGATTGTTGAACTACTTTTACATTACTAAAAATCAATATTCAGTTAATTCGCTTGTTTAGATTTATATAATTGATTTTGTCTATTTTTTTTCTTTCAGATATCCCATTCAAACAACTTAAACTAGATAATATCACTTAGAAAATAGTATAATAATAGTTAAATTCTAATAAGTAGTTTCTGCTGTATACAAAATAATGATCATTTTTTATGTTTAGCTGACAAGGCTTCTCAATATTGATATTTCGCTCCATAGTACATAACTAAGATCTAGCCATCACGCATTCACTGTTATTGACTGAATGACTAATCACGCAATCTACGCCCTAGGCTAGGGCTAGGCCTCGTCCCCCAAGATCAAATTCCTCCATTTTGCTCACGGATCCCGATTTGAAATAATGGGTTACGAAAGCCTCCAGCTGAGAGTGTATGAACGCCCCCATCCCTTGCATAAGTCCTGGCTTCCCCTTTGACCCGGGGGGGGGGGGTTGTTGGTTCATTAGATACGACCAACTAGAGAGATCTCAACCAATCCGGAACCAGACTAAATTTAGCGACATCCCCTTTCTCAAAAAGTTAGACCTCGTAAAATTTGGATAAAGGCTGGGCTTCTGAGTTTTGTTGAAGTGGATACACTATTAAGAGGGACAGATTAGGAACGAATAATGAGGAATAGTTGGTGCTATTATAATAGGATATTCAATCACATTATCGATCCAATGTCATATATTAGACAATGGCTGAATTGTCTAAATTCTTGCTTGTTTCTATGTAGCAGTTATTGCACAGAAATCCATTTTATATTAATCTGATCATTCGTGTAGTTTCTTCAGTTTTTCTTATTGGCTATAGCCTATTATTAATTATAACAAGTAACAGAGACTGATATTGACTATTTAAAAATTTTCTTTCATGTAATTTTCAGATTTTGCAAACGCTGTTCAGGGTAATGGTTTCTATTCAGATGAAGTTGCTGATTGGCTTCGAGAAGACCTTCTCGGAAAGGTAGGTCTATTTTATTTGATATATTCGTTATACTTGTGTTTCCTTGGGTTGTATACTTTTTTTACAACTTCATATACATAGTTATTATGATTTTAATTGTGTAATATTTTCTATCTTTTATGTTCACGTTCAATAATAACATTTTTTGCAAAAACCCTTCATTTAACCACTTTTTATACAGGTGTTTTACTTTTCAAATGTATTTTTATACATGGAAAAATATTACATTATTTGATTTGTATATAATATAATCCCTAATTCAATAGCCCATGCTATGTCGCCTAATTTCTCAGTAATTTAAATTATCTAAATATCTAAACATAGATATCACAACAGTACTCTATTATTTTTTATTTCCTCTATAAACCTTATATTATCTTTATTTAATAGGATTATTACTTAAATTTTGTATAAATTAATGTTATAACTTTTAAGCAATATAATGATAATTAGCTATTTTATAGCATTTTTCACTTAAATCGTAATTAACTTTCTATTAACATTAAATTACGTATAATTTGTCCTTTATTAAATATTAAATCTTACTTATGTTGATTCATTAATCTTTCGTAAAACCTTTATATATTTTGTTTATTTGTTTTCTTTAGTCCGAGACAAGCGATCTACCTCCCTCCAGAAAACGTCGGCGCACTCTGGCTCCCACCAGTCCCACAGCTCATGGCAGTGAATCAATCCTATTCGATCGAACAACACCCCCTGGTGGCTCCTCCTCACATAATCAACAGGCCGCAGTTGTCCCGGCTATTGTATCTTCTCCAATCTCAGTAGCACGCTCTCTACGTCAGCGTCGAATTTCCGGTCCACTCATTCAGGTACCTGTTGCTCCCCTATCAACCAGAGAACCAGCAGCCATCGTACCCCCTACAGTCACACTTAACCATGGCGGAAACCACGTGAACTCTACAACAGCACCTCTTAGTGAATCCATTCATCGTCGTCATCGCAGACCCACTCGAGCAGCCGAGTCTATCCGGCATAGCGGGGCTACAATCCTGCCGACATCCTCTGGTCAGCAGAACCACCATCGAAACCATCAGATCACCTCTTCACAGCCCTCTCACTCCAATAATAGAAATAATAACCCCGGTGAAGCATTCTTCTTTGCACCAAGCAGTGTCGCTGCGGCCGCCTCCAACCTGTATTCCGATGCCCTGGGCTTTCCTCTAGTGTCAGGCGCGTGCCCCTATGCCCACGCTGCAGCAGCGGCTGCGGCATATACCTATGCTCCCCTTCCCGCACATCACCCTTCAGTTGGAGCACCGCTGCCAACTCGTGGTGTGTGGTCGCAAGGCGCATCTTCCACCAGCACACCGTCTTCTTTTCCTCTTGGCTTGTCGCCCTGGTCCTTTGTCAGTGGTCCCCATCATACTGTTCCCGGAACAAGTTCCTTCCTTTCAAGCCATCATCAACATCAGCCTACGGCAGTTCCCTTCCCAGCTTGTTCGCAGCTTCCACAGGCAGCGCATCATCAACTACCTGTACCACACAATTGTATGCTGTCCTCGCTGGGGTTGAACTACCCAGCATGTCCGAGAAATCCTTCTACTACATCGTCTTCCTCTACGGTTAATGAGAGAACAGCCGCCAGTACAAGACCCTTCAGTATGGCACCAGTTGATCACAGCAATAGAAATTTGGTGAGTCACCGATTCATCCCCACCATATTAAAACTTGCCACCCGCTGGGACCCCTTTTCAGTTTTTCTAAGACTCTGTAGAGCGAGCGACACTTGATCCTTGCTTAGCTTTCTCGCATAGTTAGCACCAGTTTCTATGGCTTTATGTAGGAGGTGTATTTTAGCGTATACATACGATGAATAGCTGGTGTGCTTGTATGCTTTCCGCCTGAGTGTTTTGTGTATTGACCTCGCTGGATGTGACAGACCTTTACTATTTAAATTGTTCACACAAATATTCTGTCCGATAAACTCACAGCTTTATAAATATTTCTTCTGGCGTATGTGTTAAGAGTGGAATAGTAGATTAAAAGCACTGTTATCATATTTTACTGATACAATCGGAAATCATTGAACTAATTGAAACGTGTTTGTTAATTTTAGTGCTTTCCTTGTAAATTCACATCAGAATTATAGCTCATTTTTTGTGTTATTTAGTTAAGCATTATTTCTCTAAAAATGCCTAATATTCAAAATAATATTATTTGACCATATTTGTTGCTGTTTAACTTACTTTAACTCACTAGCATTTCTTCTCGAAATTGCTTCACTAATTTTAACATTTATAAATTTACATGAAAATTATGTTTTTGGCTTTATAAAATCTTATTACATACTTAGTTGGTATCAGCTTACCTATGAAGCCTGATTAGATATACTTACATACTTTATTTTAAATTAAACGTTTAATTGTATATTATTTATAAAAAATATTACTCCTAATTACTTTTTCTTTTTATAGTTTTAGTGATAACGTTACATTTTAAGTAATTATAACTGTTATTTGAATTTTAAATATTTATTATAACCTATTCCCTTTCAATAATTTCATTTAATTTTTAATAAAGAATTAGAAAGATAAAATTCATTGTATTAATATTGTCAATCTATATTTTACATATTTTCTAATGTACTGGTATATTTTATGAAGCATTACGTAATTAAATTACTTTTGTATTATTAATCCAAGAATTTTATAAGCACACTAAGGTATACTTATCTTTTTAATTGCATATTTCATTTAACCTTTTTTGAAAGCTATTGTATACACTTTTCACATATTATGTAAATGTATTAAGTATATTAAACTATATTTTTCATTTTTATGAAAGCAGCATTTATTTTGATTCTCCTTTTACATGGAGGTCGTTATAATATACTCACACTACTAAACGTGTAGCATGATATAATTTACAATATAAAACGTTTTTTACGCTTGTATGTCTCATAAATCATCATGAGATATGTATTTTTTGGAATATTAATAGTAATTGCATATTTTTTTAAATTGGAAGTAAAATTAGAAATGTATAATGTATTACTCAATAATAATTACTCTATTTAGATATAATATTTTCGAACTATGTACATATTATTTTTGAACTAGTAATAATCTTATTAAATGTATTATTTTTATAATTTCTTCTCTCTTTTCAGTCATCCTCACGTCGAACAGACTACACCACGTCCCTTCGTCACAGACAACAGCAACAAACAACGGCAGTCGCCTCACAACAACAGCATAATTCACAACAGTCCATTAACAACTCCAGCTCCTCACACCACTCCTTCCTTCACCCTCATCACCATCATCACCACCCTTCGGCACAAGCCAGTCCATGGCATCCGAGGGATCACCATCATCACCAGCATCTTCACCAGACTCCACCCTCAGGGGCGGGTAACTCTGGAAATCAACAGCAAGCAACGGCACCACAAGCGGCATCACGACTGTCTAGCAATGTATCCTCGACTCTAGCCGCTGCTCAGACTGCTGCTGCACTCCACTTTGCTCAAACTCCCGATGTCAGTATCTTGCTCCAGTTCCTCACTATGATTCAACAGCCAAGAGTAAGTTTCTTTGTTAATCAAGTGACAAAAATTTAAAGCGCATTTTATATTTTAAAATTTACAACTTAATAATCAATTGGCAAATGCATTAATAATATTAATTACATTTGACTACTCGACTTCGTTTGCTTTCTTTTTTAATCTATTGATAATTAATAGTATTTCAATATATTTTAAGGATTTAGATATATATTTTAAACTAATGAGAACAGTAATTAATAGAAATATTTATACCTATGTTATGTTCGAAATTTTCTTTTCTTAATAAATTCCAATTATCCATGTGAATAAAATATAATATGTCTTGGTACTGTTTATGTGGTGCTATTTTATTCTATTTTATTTACTATCCTAATATAACTATACGTAGTTCGTACTTTATTGTATTTATATTTTTAGAACGACACGACAGTCTATATTTTATCGATCAATTAAGTGATTCATTCATATATTTCATTTGTCCTGAAAAATTATGAATTTATAAATCGTCTTTCTAATATTGCATGTATTACATGAAAATTGTGCTTATTTTCTATCTTGAATTGGGTTAATACCAGTTTTTACATTATTGTTTAGTGATTATCAGACTGCATTTTTAAATATGCTGGTCACATTATTATTTTGTGAATAAATGCATCAATTAATTATTTAAATTAATAATTCGTGTTATAAAAATATAGATTTATTTTTTGTGTATTTCCAGACTATTAAAGTCTCATGATTATGTGTGCAGCGTGCTCTCCTTCCTATCTTTGCTTGTTTGTACACCCCTTTATTTCCTTTGTTTCTAAGACTAACCGATCAATCTCTTGCTTTCTCACGCCTGTGTTGCTGTGTCATTCCTTCAGATTAATGTGGGGGTGACTGTTATAAAGAAAGCGTGTGCTCATAAGAACATGTCCGTAGAAAACGCGGGTCTGTTGCTTAGTCTGTTCTCCCCAGTGTGTTCTTTTGTGCCATCTGGTGCTCTGGGAACCCGGCAGCTGCTCTTCATTCTGTGGGAACGTTATATTTTCATTCTAGATTTGCTTTGGAGAGGCAAACGGAATGCCTCATTCGTTTGGTCTAATAGTTAATCATAGAAAATTGTCACTATTCATTTTATGGCGAAAATATATATTATTATACTATGGGTGTGCATATTATTATATACAAACAAAGATGATATTAATATTCTTTTGTATATCAAATTATTCGAATGGATACCGGGATATACCATTTATTTACTACATACAAGTATACTTGTGCTTGGTATTATTAGTAATTTCTAAGGATATTTTTAATTATCTCTAAATAAAATTGTTATGTTAATTTTAGATCAAATCTTCCTTAAGAGGCAGTTTTACACTACAATATGAATTTTTTAATTGGTTTACTATCAGTTATATTTCTTTCGCAATATAAATCGGTTTGTCATTTCGTATGTATTTCAATAAAGTAGGCGCTTCTTTTACACCCTAAAATTGAACATATATTTAAAAATGAATGGGGGCTTTCGTTGATCTTTAATTTAATTAGTTCGAATGATATATTCGACCATGAATTACACTTTGTTCAACTTCAAAATATATATCTATAACATAATTATACATATGTATATATAATTTTAAGACCAGACATTGAAATAGTCAAAATAGTATA
Organism: Invenusta paracnida; assembly: GCA_036023295.1. Lineage (NCBI taxonomy): Eukaryota > Metazoa > Platyhelminthes > Proseriata > Coelogynoporidae > Invenusta > Invenusta paracnida. Next base: position 13,244 of record JAYRBW010121746.1, read on the forward strand.
TATATTTATCCGATATCTATGTTTAAGACACTGACTAGGTACTAATTCTGTTCAATTTCTTGCACAACTTTAAAAGTAACAAATTATATTAAACTCTCTTCTATTTCCAGGATCAATTATTCCTTTCACAAGCTGGATCTAATCTGGCCGCCAATGCTGCGGCTGTTGCAGCGTCCGCAGGCCTCCTTATTGGCGCAAACTCGAGTGGTGGTGTCTCTCTTGGTAACTTGGTTGGTGGCTCCTCCCCTGCTAGCCACCATCATTCCCAGCAACAGGCGCAACAACACACAGGAGCAACGCCTCTTCAGCCTCACCATCTGGCAGCTGCTGGAACCAATATGGAGACCTTGTTTCACTTGGCCGCTCAGCTGGAGAATCGACGTCGTGGTCTTAGCAAGGAAGAATTGGACGCTTTGCCGACGTGGCGGTTTAAGCAGAGAGGAGACTTAAAAGGGGAGAAAGAGTGCCAACAACAGACCAAGTGTATGGTCTGTCTGGAGGAGTTTGAACTCAAGCAGACTGTCCGCGTCTTGGCATGTCGACATGAGTACCATTCAAAGTGTGTTGATCGATGGCTCAAGGTTAGTCAGATTTTTGTTTTTAAATTTAATGTTTATATTTATTCAGTGTTATCTTGAATTTATATGCACAGTATACAGTGTAGTTTCAAAATTAATAACTAACATGTCTTTGCTAGTTTGTAATAAATCTGATATTTTACTGTAATGCCACCATGAGAATATGATACATTAAACTGGTAGATGGATAGGCATACATGAATTATTATGTCAGTTAGGTATGTGTGTCTTTTTCCAGTAGATATAATATTATGATCAGTAAAGTGGATAATAACGTAATATCTTCATCTATTCTATATTTATCAGTTTCACATCTCTATGGGTTGCTCAGTTTCAGTGGCTTTATTAATGCCGGTTTTATGACCCGCATGAACTCAATACCTTAGTGATTATATATATGCTAACTTAGATTGCTTCATACTGGCAGAGGCTAGTAAAACGGAGAATCATGACCGATATTATTTTGTTTCTAAAAGGCCATGCGCCATACGTTTACAATATTAACAATAGTGAATAAGTTATTATAGATATTGCTGGCACTTATAGTCTGAGGTCTGAAAGTTCAATCCTGCTGGTGCTGCTAGCCTACCAATAATAATACTGGTAGCTGCTGGCAAGTGAACAATATACCCAATACAATAATGAGGAATTGTGAGAAATACTAGTCGTTAGTCGAGTAAGTTCATATAAATTGGCGGACTGCACATTTGATTTCGTAGCTGTTGCAGCCTTCTGTATGTCGGTTTGGTTGCCTGTTGTATGCATACGTAATTCACTATTTGGTTAGTTGTCGACTGATTGGACAATTTCAAGCGAGCTCGACGACCACGACTGGCCTTATGTAAGCACAATGACGAAGTCTTCAGCTCTCCTTTTGCTTTTCTGGTTCTCGTTTTCGTGTTGGATTTTCTGTTTTGTCGGAAGTGGGGGGATGGCAGCAGTACCAACCAACGCGTCTATGCCTTTGCCTTGCCCTCATATTACTTCAGCAAGCAGTCGTTCTGTTGCCGACGGCGTTCTTGCTATTACGTGGGAAGGAACAAATTTGGTGATTCACATAGGCAGCAGCGCGCGAGAGAGTTTACCTACCCCTGCTTGCCATATGCGCGCAATATAATGCAGCCTTCTATTCTGTCTTCTTGAATACACAAACTGAGCGACCGACCGAGAGACAAGGCAGCTTGCTTTCTCTATACATTACAAGCGCACGAGGGTTATACTGCCTTTGCTTAGCTTCAGCTAATACATAGGATTGAGCGAGGGAGAAGGGGCCTCCAGCAAGATTTGCGCTCACGCATATTCTGTTTGCTACACTGAACTAGAGCCGAATTATATCGATTGATCTGCTGTAAGAGATGCGGCGCTATCTGTGCATGTGTGGATTTTGTGGGTGTGTGTTTAGTTTTGAATGAAGCAACGACGCGCGAGTGTAGAGAAGGAAGGCTTCTAAAGAAAGATATTGAGAGAAAGAGGCAGGCGCCCAAATAGGAGCTGTCTCTCTGACTGGATGTTATTTTCGACAAAGACCAGGAAGCAGTATGTCTCACCTCAAATCTTGTGTCGGGGGAACTTGAGAGACTTGTGCAAGGCAGGATATAAAATTATAAATGTAGAATAGCAAGAATAGATGACTAGGCAAGAAATCTTCCTAGTCTACTAGTTAATCTTGTAAGTAGGTAGTATCTTATTGAAAACATTGGATGGTCATATCATAGTTTATGTTCATATTAATTTTATAATAGTATTTTGAAATATTTTAATAATTCTAATTTTTATCTTCCAGAATAATCGTACGTGTCCAATGTGCCGTGCTGATGCCCATGATGGTACACATCAAGAAGAATACTTCTAATCTCGATTTAACTTATTTTTACCTTCCTGTGATTTGTGCTAATGTGCCCTTTACGACACCAAGAGATGCCCAATAATAACGTATCGTGTGTTTCATTTTTTACTTTATAGTTTGTACATTTACCGACAGTTTACGTTGGTCCTGTAAGAAATTCACCTATCCTTCAGTAATATTATTTATCGTCATAAAACACTAGCTGGTTGTGTAAATGTACAATATTGTACTGTAGGTTAAGTACTATTACTGATAATAACATTTATTTTATACAAATCGCGGACACTCTTGGGATACTTATATTATCTTTTTGACTATTTTCTACCTTGATTAACTTTACTGGCAAAGTGTTCTAAGTGATTCCATACATAGATACTTGTTTTGTTATTACTTCTATGTATATTTTACATCAATAATATAGCATTGATTATTTAAAAAGTATTCATTTATTTTGTAAAAAAAGTCTGTATAGTTTACAGTATATATTACGAATAATACATCCACTGATAGTAAGTACACTATATACTTAGTCGAATATATATTCTCACTTGTACTTGCGTGTTTTCCTAAACAGCTGTCGATATTGGGCTGATCCAATGTACACAATATCATGTATTTCTGTAATTATCCTCTGATAATCTTTTTCACAAGGACAATCACGTAATTACTATGCTGTACGATCCTTAGCCTGGATGCTTATTCATTTTGTACGGTAAGTACTGTAATTAATATTTCTAGACACATTGAATACGTTATATTATTTTTTCATAGTAATGTTAAAACCTCAAATTGGCATGTAACAGTTTCTATTATACATATGATTGCGCTTTCACACTGTATTCATGCTATCTTATTTTACTTGTCGTATTTTGTGTTGTCTGTTTAAATGCAAATAAATAAAATGTTTTAAGTGATGTTTTCGTTTTCTTATACAATACTTTTTTAATAATTTTTAACACTACAATGAGGACTTGTAAATATGTTGCATATTTTCAAAAGTGTTGCATATATTATCAACATAATTTTTTGTTCAAATGATATAAGGATGCTATTATACGTAGCTATAAGAATGTTGCGAACTTTTCCGTTTATGATATTTAAATGACAATTAAGAAAGCTGATTCTTGTCAAAAGCATTTTTGTTTATATGTTAGTAGTACTTATCAGTATGTTAGTTCGTGTATATTTCTGATATTTTTCTTCTAGAATTGAACCATATAATACAGGGTGGCGCAAAAGTTAGTATACTCTCAATAGTAAAATATATGAAGTGAATAATTTAGTTCCATAATTGT
>JAYRBW010121757.1:0-16958 GCA_036023295.1 Invenusta paracnida
ATTCAAAAAATATATTGAGAAAAACTAAAACAAATATTCCTTTCTGATTTCTATGTTCATAAATTATGTTATTATTATTAAGACTTACTGTGATTGAATGTTGAATTGAAAAATACTTGACTAATAACTAAGTCATGTTATAGTTTCTATTTATTTATAATCCACCAGTTGATTATTTACATCAAGTAAAAATATGGCATTTGTAATATTTCTCGACTATATGTTTGTGATATTAATATTTATTACATTTTGTTTATCCAGTTCATTCTATATGTTTGTAAGCAACTATTCGTTTTGTTTCATTTTGACAATTTTTGCACAAATTCAAATATTATTAATCTTTTACTGCTCATTCTGAAGATGTCTACTTTAGTACTGGTAAATATTTTTATGTTATTATAACAATTTTGTGATTTTTTAAATTATTTTGTTGGATACTATCTTATTACATATCGTCTGCCAGCTGATCAAACCTCGTAGTTAAATAGCAAAATGTCAAGAAGAAGGAAAAAGCTGTCTAAGTTTTGAAATATATGGAATTATATGTACCTATATATGATGTAATAAGTCAAAATCAGAAATATTTGGACCAACATGACCAGTTTATGCATACTTCATATTATGTATGTATATAATTTTTTTAAACTAAATTCAACATTTATTTAATTAAAAAAACAGGATAAAAAGATACACAACATAGAATATAGAGCAGATTTAGGTATGTACATATACATCTATACAAATAAGTATAACTTTTATATATATGTATATTGCGCTGAAAAAAAAAATATATATATTTTAAAAGTTAATGTAATAGTGCATATTCAACATAAATGTTGTATAGCCCTAGCAAGATATAAATCATGTGGTGTAAACAAATTACAGTCGATTTTAATATACTAGTTTAAAATAATCAAATTCTTTATATTTTGAAAAATTTAAATTATTTATGAGAGACAGCAATTTTTAAGAAGGTAACTCATTTATTTTGAAATATACTCATTAATGTATACACACAGACACATATATAAATAATAATATTCCTACATTTAAAGCTAGTGTTAATTGTTTATACTAGTAAAATAAGTCCTTTTTTGCTATAAAGATTGTAGATGGTACTTTGAAAATTTAGTTGAATAAACCTTTTTTTCCTCTTTTTTTTTCTGCCCGCCTGCCTCACTTTTTCAAGGTCCATGTAATGAGAAACACAAAATTAAATCAACTCACCCTTATTGACTTCACTCTCATATTTATATTACTTAACTCTTTCATTTTGGATAACCCAACAGTTGAGTCACACATTCTAATATAATGTGTAGGCCAATAAGTAATTACATTTTTACAGAATAGTGGCCATAATAAACTGTGATTATAGCTATCATGACAATACTGATTTACTCTTTACTTCATTGCTTGTTTGGGTAATATCCAAGTTTCCCGCATTAAATTATTTTTTGCTGTTTTTATTTAAATAAACTGCTTTTTATTAAATATTCATTTATTTTAATTATTTTTAACGTTTTATATCTACATATATATTATATACCTATAATACTATTAAAAGTTGGCAGCTGCTTGAGGCTGCAACCATCACAATTATCAAGAATCTATTCAATTATTATTAGACATATTATTATTAATATTAATTACATTAAAAATAATTAAAATAAATTAATATTTTATTAAATAAAATTATGCTGGAAACTGGGATATTACCCTTGTTTGTTAATTATTTATTTTTATTAATATTTGGTCTCTAATAAAATTATTTTAAAACTTTCAGCACAAAATTGGTGGGGCATTTGTGATCACCCTGTATAATAATATGATATAACAATAAATTAAACTTCCTGGAGGTATTATTTTTATTGTAATTTATAGGTTGTAAGAGTCTCGGAACCTAAAGAAATTGTTACATGCCACGAGTCTCATATGCCAGTATTTAGACAAAACATTAAAAAATGAATGTATTAACAAGTAACCCCTATACACTACTAAAAGCTGGCAGCTGCTTGCAACCACACCATGATTATCAAGCATCTCACTATCCTTTGTTTGTTTTTATTTAAATTTAAAAAATTCATGGCACGTAACAATTTTCTTTACATGCCAAGACTCTTGCAACATAGTGACAACCTATTTTCATACCAATGTAATTCATTTGAAAAAAAGCAAGTTTTAAAAAAATGAAAGTACCCAGTGAAAAGAGGGAGTTATTTACACCCCATGACCCCCCCCCCCCTGGCAACAGCCATGCATTTCCAATATATGTTCAAAATTTCACAAGTTGCTTAAAGTTAAGGGAGTATTATTGTGTCTTAAGAATAATAATAATAATTTGATAAAAGTTATTTTCTACACCTAAATAACTGCCACTGGTTCTTAATAGTTTTAAAGATGAAAATTAGCATGCTTATTAATTTTTTAGGGGTACTACATGATAAAATTTAAATGATTAAAAAATATAAACTAATTTTTAAATGGTAGCTGTTTAACATATGGCTATTCTTGTGGTATTCTAATATACCTTACTGTAGATACATAGGTTGCTCTCATGAGCTAACAACTTACTACCATAAGTTTAGATTGCACCTTTGCTATCAAAACACAGCTAGTGGTACAGCACTTGAAATACATGTGTCCTGAAATTAAAATAATACATTGTCATTATAATGTAATATATTGAGGCAATATTACTATAAATGCTACCCTTTCCTTTCTTATGATAAATAAATTGACAAGATCACCATATTTACAATATCTGAGTACATCAATGTATGCAAATTTTCCTTTTTTATTTAGTTTTACCAATTTAATTTACAAATTCTATAACATAGACACTCATTTTCATCTAACTGATTTGATGAACCAGTTCATTAAAAAATTAATCATGTAGATTATTTTAGTATATTTCAACAGTTCTTCAACACAAGCTTGTAATCATTTCTAACATCCACCAAACTATGAATATATATATGTTAAGGTTAATCAGTCAGCAAAGAAAAATGTTATGAAAATTATATTTTTTGGCATGATAAATAAATAACATGCAGTATTGAACACTGTAAGTGAATATTATATAGTTAATGAACCACTTGAAATTTTTGTTAGAAATAATAATAATTGTCCCTTTAATTAAATTATTTTATTTCTTAAGCAAATTTCAAGTGGTTCATCAAATTTATTTATTTTTGAATATTTTTATATGAAAGTCTTCAGGAATATTTTTAATTGTCTATTCTGAGTGATGCTTTAAGAGTGTAATGTATATATTATTAATTTTGTATATATACTGAAGAGGCCATAATTCACAGTCAAAAATGAAAATATAAACATTTAATATAATGTATATTTAATTAAACAAAACCAACATATCTACATAATGTGTGTGTATGTAGTTCAGAGTAGTTCATGAGTGTATTTCATTGTTGTTTATTTTCAAAGTGTTTACCCCCCCCCCCCCTCATTGAGGCAAGCTGTCATATGACCTTGAAGGGAGCTGATAATATCACAGAGGTTATCATCAAATGTTTCAAATGCATTTTGTTATTTTTGCCTTCAATTGGTCAATGTTTTTGATTTTGTAGACTCAATCTGTGATTATGCCTTAGACAGTGTAATCCAGTGGGGACAGATCTGGGCTTCATGGTGGCCATTCAACAGTCCCCCACCCCCCCCTACTAATTCATGAATTTGGGAATTCACTGTCCAATCTGTTGTTCACTGCTATTGAATAGTGAGGCGGTGCCTCATCCTGCTGAAATCAGTAGTGTTTATTTCCAAGTAGTGGTTGGGTATGTGGTAGGGCAAACATGTCTAGCATTTTCAGATAGCTTACTCCAGTCATGGTGGCAGGGAAAAAGTAGGGGCCAATGATTTTAGTGGAGCAAATAGCTGCCCAGACCATAACACTGGGGCTGTTAACTGACTTCTCAAACACCTCATGTGGATTAGTATCAGAGTATAAACACTATTATGGTGATTCACTTGACCATTGATTTTGAACATGGCTTCATCTCAAAGTTATTTTCAAAGTCCTTGCAGAATTGCACTCACAGTGTCTTCATTTAATTGCTGAACCAATCTGTGGAACCATGGTTTCAAACCAAGTTCTTGTTACAATTGCCAAGCAGAGTTCTTTGGCTTTTGCAATAGATATTCTGCAACTACAATACAATTGTTTTTGGTATTGACAGAAATGGATGAACAGGTAATTTCTTATTGGCAACCAATCCTATTTCTTTAAACCTGGCTGCAATATCATGCACAATGTGCCAACACACAGTGTTACCATATTCCTCTTCATATTGATGACACATTGTAGTGTACTGATGTTCTTATCAGAATAATACTTTTTTATGCAAAAAATATGCCACTGTAAATCCAGAGCCATATTGTACAAATGATGAAATATTTTTATTCAAGATATAGTTGGTTAAACCATGCATAAATCATTGATTTAAAATTAAATATTGAGATTGATATGCATAGACTATTTAAACTACTATAGAAACAGGTATTCATAGTCTATTTATATACTAACAGGTATTTGACTGAATTATGGCTCACCCTGTATATTAAATAAAACACTATATTTGTGCATTCATTAAATTTTGCCACAAATACTATTTGTTATTATATTATCTGCACTAGATTTATTTTCTGTATTTTATATTTTAATTAAGTTTCCACAAAATACTTATTGTAAAATATTATTTGCAAAAACATTTATCAAACACTTATCACAAATCATTGACATGCTTGTAAAAATAAAAATACTTCTGACTTTCTTTTCAGCAATCAACACTACTTTTGACAACTGACACTGAGAGTAATGATGTCTCAGTTAATGTTTGGGATTCAATATCTGGTGCTCAGATTGTTGCTTTAAAAGGAGAAGTATGTTCAGCTTCTACACTCAATATTCTCAATCATGCTACTCTTGTATCAGCTGCAGCAAACAAGCCAATGCTGCAGATATGGAATTTAACACGGCAGGTATATTACACCAGGCATATTGTTGTTATTTTAATGGGGTAGAAAAGGTCCCTGACTTTTGCATTCCACAATGCTTACTTCGATTGTTGCAAAACGAATGAAATCAATTTAGTGATGAGTTCTCACAGTCTGCTAACATTTGTTTTTGATGGCTTAGCACACTACTTTTGTACAATGTCAGAAAAGAGAACTATCACATCTATGTTTAAAAGGAAATTATTGGAGAATACTTTTTTTTGCATAATATATGATATCTACTTTGGCTGCAACAGATAACAAATGATGAATTTTCCCTTTGCCCCCTCAGTATAACCCTGAAAAGGAACCGACTTTTTCTTATACGTATAAACCATCTCATTATATCAGGGATATACTGCCGATCTTGACACTTCTCAAAATTGTTTTCTAAATCGTCGCTGTTTCTTGCTGGAGTCAAGCAAATATAATAATTTACACTTCTTTCTTATTATGTCCATGGGCGTGTTCCTTTGGGAAGATGAGCATAACCTTGGCCGTAAAAGCATGTATAATGATTTTCCTCGACAATATTCTCGATGAATAAAGTGATTGACATGAACAGAAACATTGAGTGTATAACATTTTACAGTCCACATGTATTTCTAGTAACTAAAATAGTAAATAATACTAATATTATATGTATATTATACTGTCGCTATGTATACTAAAAGAGTTATTGATAATTGTATTAAATATGGTATTTTTACTACAACTTTTATCTTATTCGTAAACGTTTCGCATAACTTTTTTTGTAGTGAAATATTCTTCGGTATGAGATAGATTATTTTTAAATTTATTTATAGTTTTATTAATTGAATTTATATTACGATTAAACTTTCCATTTAGCTTTTTATATTACCTTTTTCGATATAACTGAAACGTTTTAAAATATTAAATTTGATAAGTAAATTCTGACTTTTTGTTTCTTTCATTAACAGGAACAAAGTGCCCAAAGAATATTTACAAGCTCATTTGTTACGGCATTAACGTTTACACATGACAATGCATATTGTGCGGGAGCTATTGGAAATGAAATACATATATGGCAGGTAATATTTAATATAATGAATATGTCCAATAGATTATTTTTACATCTTAATAGGGTAATCCAAAGAAACTAGTTATTATAATTCTTATATATACTGTAGATTGTATTTTTTCAAATGAATAGTTTTTCATTTGACCTTGGAAAATGACAATTTCAATGCAATTTAGTTTTATGCTTTATTTAAAAAGTAGCATCGAATATATTTCCATATGCAAAACGTAAACTTTTTGCGTTATGCGCAACTATAGCCTCGGCTCCCGCCTCGTAATAAGGCCCCGGTTCCGAGGGAATACTGTCCCGCTTTACTATGTCATTAGGTTGGCAAGTCTGCATTACTTTCTTTATGATTTATTTTGTTTCTGTTGATTTATAGTTTCTACTTTGCCTTTACCATTATTAGTGTAATCATCAACTTTTATAATTTTTTACTTTGCATATAATATGCCAGTTTTCATGAATTATGCTTTTTACTTATTTAACTTTTAATCAATTAGGTCTATTTATTTATAGTTTTTACATGATATATGGTTTGGTTTTTCTTGACATCCATAGTAAATAGTTCTATTAAAACTATTTCCAAGTATATCTCTCTTCATATATCTATGGAAATATATAAATAGTGTTGGAAGTGTAACTATTTTAAAACATTTTTGGTTTTATTGGTTATTATATTAGGTCTTATACGCACCTATATATATATATACATTAAACATTTTATTAGCAAACATATAGCCGATAACATATCATATTTTCGGTTTTTGTATTTCTATGGTTTATGTCATCTAACAATTTCAAAAAAGTTTTCCAAATTTTCAAAAATAGCCAATTTAATTTTGTTTTTGATTATCATATTGTCATGGGGCTGTTTAAACCGGCACATTTCCAATAACTAACATAACCGATTCGTTTTCATGTTTTTGTATATTATAATCAGTGTTAATAATTTAAATCGCCTGAATTATTATAGCTTAATTGACATTGGATTAATAACCGAGGATAATCTGAAACATGAAAATACCTATTGACTAGGCTATCCAAATGAAAATTGGCATTTCAGTTGTCGAAGAAATTATTTCTAATACTAATCATCATCATCATCAAGGCTTATCCGGAGCGAACAGTGCGGTGGTACTCCTACCGCCTGTGCTCCTGTTCTGTGATTTTTTCATGCTGTTGTTTGATCCATGTTAATCGTGCTTTGATTCCCTGTCCCCATCTCATCCTTGGTCGTCCTCGGCCTCTTCTATCTTCAACTTTTCCTTCGAGAATGTTCCAACACTGTTCCACTGCTACAATGTTCCAATGTAGCAAAGTTCAAAATCTTCTAAAGTAGGCAACAATATTCCGAGAGCAGTTCTTATAAAAAGCACTGTATCTTTGCAAGTGGAATTTAAAAAATCGATATCTTGAAAAATAAATTTTAAAACTGCGTAAAGAAATAGAATTAAAAAAAGTAGTTTGTAGTTTTGTGTGGTTTGTTTGAAGTTAGAAGTGTGTCACACTCAACATGCGTCAAGCATTTTCGTAATTTTTTTCCAGTAGATATTAATAAAGTACTTAGTGTCAATCGATTTTTTTCTATACAGTCATTAATATATTAATACTTTTCAGATAGGCTTTCTAAAATTGTATTGATTGATATATTTCATTTGTATTAAAAATGTTATGATAGTTTTAGTGATCTTTAGTCCCTAGCTTTTAGTCTTCAAGCTACTGTTAAGTTTCCGGATTTAAAAAAGACACTAGGACGTTTGAAATACCTATTATTTTTAGTTTCCAATAATATGTATAAATTACGCAGATTTATGGTAGTGATTACTAAACTAACAGCTTCTTATGAACCTTGGTTAGTCTAGCGTTGATAGAAGCTTCCCAGTCAACAAGTGTGATTCCACTCGCAACTTACCGCCCGAAAACCTACATGCTCAATGTATTGTTAAGGATCATCTCGTCGCTTTTGGTAGTGTAAAGAACACCCATATTTCCAAAGAAGCCTTGATTAAAATTAAAGCTGTAAACAAAAGATGTTCAGATGATTTTTGAAAAAAAATTATCCAAGTGGCTTGAAACGAAAATAAGAAGATTACTTGCTTCATAAACTACTGCAGAAACAAAAAACTATTTTCAATCAATGGTATACATTTTTGATGACAAAACATTTCGTCTGTTTGAGGGAGCTAGTCTCACAAATAATACTATATTTTGTAGAGTTAGGTTGTGGGTTTTACAAGTATCTTATCTATACTGTCCGTATTAATTCTGTTTTAGTGCTGCACTGGCGACCTCCTCTCTGTTCTATCGGGATTTCACCACACACGAATTCTACAACTCCGATTTACCAATCCATTGACACATCTTATTTCCTCAGACGAGGATGGACATCTTGCCGCTTGGGGTGTGTGGACAATGCTCGGCCTGGGATGCATGTCAATAGCACGTGATCATGTTGATCCTGTCTGGACGACGCGGTTTGCTGGCGCTAACGCAGTTGCCCTTTCTAGCCAGGGTCAGTCACCAAGATCTCTACTTGCACTGGCCTCAATGAATGGTCATGTTGGTGTAAGCGATTTTCATTGTAAAATGTCATTTTATGTGTTTTTCCCACTTAATGTCTTACAATGAGGACTTAAATTAGTACGATGTGCTTAGCCTGGTTTACTTACTGTTACAATCTGAAACGAGTTAAGTAAAACGTATTATCCGATATAGCAAAATGCATAGTAGTATAATTGTTCATTTTGAAAATTATTTATTTTTATTATATTTATATTTAAACAAGGTAAAAAGTTATTATTTGAAAATGAATGTATGTACTATGCTAAATTTGAATACCCGTTTACTGTGTATACCTAAGACTATCCCTACACTCTTATTTTCAAATTTTATATTTAATTTAAATTTGAAATTTATTAATTACCCTGTTTAAGGTTACTTTTGTTGGAACTGTTATTATATTACAGTGAATGTATTCCATGCTATCACGCTGCATCAAGTGTTTTTCTATTGATTTTTATTTATAATTGGATAGAAGTATTTGGTAAGGAAATCAACATAATATATAGAGCATAATATTATGTCTCTATGAAATCGTTTTATTTTTAGTTTAAATGATGTAAATACAAGTTATAGACATTATACATATTCTAAACTGTTTTGCTACATAAACGATTTAATTGCTGCGAGTTTTAGAAACATTATGTTCAAGAGCATTTGAATCTCCTAATAGGAGTATTAAACTACATACAGAATCAATATGAGTTAAAAACTATGCTATAGAGCGTTTATATTCTATTTAGGTTTGACAGATATATTTATATACATATGTAGACTAGGTTTTCCCGATCAAATAGAGACTGGCGACAGAACAAATGCGTCGACTTCAGATCAAATAGATATGACTGAGATTTGAATTTTAAAATCTGTATTTCGTCAGACCAAATGTTGACGAGGCCACATCAAATGCGTCTAAGCAAGATTAAATGTTTACATAGTTACTATATAGAGCGTTTAGAGATTATAATGTTAACGGAGAGTTGATATTTATGTATCGTGGTATTTTAAACTAAAGTTTTTTTGTATATGTATATATATAAATACATACAAAATTAAAAACAATTGTTCATAATGAAATCTATGTACCATATGTATATGCGTAAAATAAATAATAGAGATAAAAATTAACTAAATTTAATGCATTGGAGCGTAATATTTTCAGGCTACTATTAGCATAATTATCGTAAGTACGTCGATAACTTCTATATTATTAATAATTTGTTATTATTCGATAATAATTTTAATACATAAATTTTTTTAAATAATATAGGGCAGTACATGTACAGTTTTATGGTCTCATTGAAACGTACTTTTTGTACAAATAAATGGGACATCGTTTTGGATTTGATTTGTTTGGATAAATCATTACATTTTGTCTTTTATTACGTCTTCTATGAAATAGACCACCAATATTGGCTTTAGAACCATATTCATCGAAAATTAGCACTTCACCATCATTCGTCAAAGTTATCTGTAATTTTAGCTGCTTACTGTACTCTAGAGAGCGTTGGTCACCACCTCCGAGGGGTGTACAAAGTAAACACCAAGTAAATAACATACTGTACGTTGCGAAATCTTTGGGCTAGAATCACCGAGATGACCTTTTTCCCATAACATGTCTTCAATCTTCGGATATTGGCTGACTTTTTCCAGATGTTTAACATTCTTTATTACTTATCTTCATAGCCGTATCCAGCGCCTCTCTTGCTTCTTTGAATATTTTGTCTGTTAGAAAGTTCCAGTCTTTGCCCAGCTCATGTCGGTAGTAATACTGTATGGCTAAAAACAGCCCTCTGAGCGATTCAGAATTGTATCTTTCTTTGTTACAATTGCGTACTTCATGAACGAAAAACTTCAAGCAATAGTTGACGTCGCTGGCCGACATGTCTTCAACATAATGGTACACCACCAGGCCTTCAGGAAAAAGATTATTTTTAAACCTTTTGGCATGCCATTATCTGAACGTTTTAATTCTCCATTCCATCTTATCTTTTGTGGCTTTGGGCTGCATATCTTCATTAAGTTTATTAATTTGCTTTTCAGTTACAGTGTCATGACGTGTCTTAGTCACAGCCGTTACAGTCATATCAAAGATATCATCTAAATTAGAGAGGTAATCAAGGAAAGGACCATCATTTTCGACATTAAACAAAACTTGTATATCGTCTAAACTTGCTATTATGTTTATTCTGTGCTTGCCATGTTACTGAAATGACGTTGTATACCGTTCAAAATTTAGTTAATTTCCTTAATACAATGCAGTAGAAATGAAAAGTGTTTTTATTTCATCAATTAACCTATACATACATTAAAAATATCTTTATATATCCATAGATATCGAATTATATAATCAAATTATCTATCCTTATATTTTTATACATCCTTATGTATATTTTAAAAATATATTCATTTGTACATTATTTTTATATATTATTATGTTCCGGATATTCTTATCCTTGAAGTTGATAGTCTAATGGTTATAATGATAGTACTATATTATTTCAGATATTTGATGTAAACTCTGGATCTTTGCATTCCCGATTGGTTCACGAAGGACGTCAATTTTTCTGCGCTATTTTCAACTTGATTGGAACTTTTCTCTGTTGTGGAGCAGATAATGGAGATGTTGCTATTCTAAATCTTACTGGAACTTCAGTAAGTTTATCAAATTGGCCAATTAAGATTAATTTTATAGTTGTGGAAGGTTCTTATAATTTTTATTAAACTATTCAAGATAATTAAAATTATAAAATATTCAAATCTATTTATTATTTCAATATGTCAAAAGTAGCTGTGACATATTACGAAAAAGCCTTAGGGGCATTTTTGTTATGCAAGTTATGCTTTTTATTATACTATTTCATAATTTAAGTTGGTTGTTTTCAATAAGTTTATGGTCGAACCGGTTGACAGAAATTCATTATGTACATATAACTATGTTTAAGACCACAGCATGTTTATATATCAGTAACATGGTATTCTAGGGATATTTTTATTTCTTAATATATAATATATACATATTTCTATTTTCGAATAAATTTGCCGTAAACACCATTATATCAAATATGTCATTTTTACATTTTTGTGATCAGATTTTAGTGTTGCATATGCTATGAATTAATTAAATGTATACATTTTTAAATAAAAAAGTATATTTTTCATAAACGCCAATTTGGAATGTCTATGGGTGGTTCTAATTGCCGTGAACGACACAATCACGGCAAATAGGCCCACGCTGAATTTTAAAATCGTGCGTTCTATTTGTTGTAAATGACAAGATAATTTTAACATATATAGTTAACCCTTTCTACGTATAGAGGGATGTACAAATTTTTATTACTTACTTCATAAACTTGTTCTGTGGTTAAATGTGAGGTATAACTAAAATTTCTAATCGGTTATTAGAATACTTTAATTTAACTACAGTAGGATTCGCCTATATAATATTTTTGTAAATGCACCGCCAAAACACCTATCTGTTACATACAAATAAATTTGCATATATCATATTCGTCTATATCGTAAATTCGCCTATATCATATGATTGTTTTTGTACCGTCAGATAATTGATTCGAATATTTCGTATAAGATCTATTTTTCAACATCACACTATCAACATTTATGCCAATATATACATACATACATTTTCACTACCAATAATTGACTTATTGATGACATTTGAATAGTTACTTTATTAATTAACAATCAATAATGAATTCTGTATTATTACGTATTATAGTCACATATATATACTGTACTACAACACATTGATTAAAAGACGCATAATTGTTTTTACTTATTTAGATTTTAAATTAATATCAGTTATTAATGTAAGAATTGTTTATAATTCAAAATAGGCATATATTTTTGAAATTAAACCAAGTTTGCATATATCATATGTTCGTCTATATCATATATTTTTATATGGCAAATAAATATATGATATAGGCAAATCCTAGTGTGTTATTTTTAACTAACAAATAAACGAATTTTCATAACTTTAATATACAAACATCAATATATGTACCTATTATGGATGAATATCATTTTAAACTAGTTATCTGAATTATTTATCTACTATACAAATAATGTGGTCCAAAGTTCATATTATATTATCAAAAAGAAGTTCACAGAAATTAATAATAATTATTCAATTTATTAATTTGAGCCACAGTTTTTTAATCTATCTATTAATGTAGCAATTTGAATATATAATAATTATCTAAATATATTTTTACTTATAATTTGTTTGTTTTATTTTATGACAAGAAAAGATTAACTTTAGATAAATAAAAATTATTATTTATATTTTATACTACTTATATTATTTAGTTTGGAATGAGTAGTCGATTACAATTTTTTTATACTTCTAGAAAATATGTTTAGTTGAAAAATGATTTCTTCTATAACTTCAAAGCCATTTAATTTTATAAAACTATTTACTTTCATCAATAATACATTAGTTGAACCTCTGAATATCCCTACTCTGTGATAGCCATATATATTTCTATGCTTGTATGTTTGCGTTTTATGTACATATTTGTATGTTGTTGTGACTGTTTTATGTATATATATATATATTGTATATTTGCAATCCTTGTATATAACTGTAAATATGTTTTATTTTGGTTTATACTTCCATAATATGCCTTTTATAATATGTTTATTTTATGCATATATTGGACTATATAGATCCTGTATAGACTATTCTATGTACCATCTATCCTAAAAGTCTGCATGCATACTATGTATGTATGTATGTCTGTCTATGGTTTAAGTGTATTGATGGTTTATATGTATGTCTGTCATTAGTCATCAGACTTGTGTTCTTACCTGCACCAAATATTTAAAGAAAATATCAATTGATTGTTTGTCTGTATTTAAATGAAGGTTAGAGTATTGCTTAAAATCAGTTGCATGAAAAATGCCTAGAGTGAACAGTGTTTGAACTTTCTGAAAGAGACAGGATTGATATTTTAATACATCAGAGAATAAAAGACAATGTTGCAGAAGAATCACTGCAAGATCTGTGTCAAGAATATTGGATTGGTCAAAACTATCCATCTTCATTACTATGGAGATCTAGAGAAAAAGTTCATATATGCGATCAAAACAGTGGTCTGGTTGATCCAGCATGGTGAAACAGCCAGCATTCTAAAATGAAATGGAGCAGCTCATTTGAATGGATTAATGTTGCAACAGCTCTTGTCATTGATTAGGCTGACTACTTCATTATTCTCACAATGTTGCAAACAGAACGTGCAAGGCTCTGAAAATGAAGATATGCAGGAAAGTTGCATGTCCTCCATTATCTTATCAGAATATTCAACGATGGGCTGCATTTTTTTATGCCTATCCTCACGGTTCAAGATTAATTGCCTTTGATGAGAAATAGTGGTTTTGTTTTCAATGGAAGAAGCATGTTTATCAGCAAAGTAATTCCCCTGTTTCATTTGAACACCCTCAGTTGCATACCCCAAAAATGATGTTCATGGCTATTATCAGTTCCGCAGCTCCTGATGCAAAAGTTAGTTTATGGCCTGTTGCCAAAAGAAGGCTCTACCCATGCAACAGTAACTTACTACAACCATCAAGGAGATCTTTATTGGAAAAATGTTTCCCATGATGGACCGTTTTTCTGTCAACTATTAGACAAAGAAATCCTACCCACATGTGAGTGATTTGGTATCACCACTTTTCAGTTTGATAATGCCACTCCTCATGTTGTCGAAAATGATGAAGCTTCTATTGCAGTGGTGATGGTCTGCCATCCTACAATTCATGTCCTTAGACAACCAGCACAGAGCCCTGATGTCAACCCCTTGGACCAATAACTTTTTTGGTTACTTGCTGATAGGGTAGAGCTTTGCGACCCAATCAACTGTGATGCCTTGCATACTGCCATAAATGATGTTTGGAACCAATTATGCAGCAGAGACATTATGAAGTTTGTGACCAACCAAACTAATGTGCATTGTCAAATTGCATTACATTTGGGTGGAAATAGATTTGTTTAGCTGTAATGATTATGTTACTATTGATTTTTTAAATTAAAAATACATGCATTTTACTTGATCCATTTTGGTATTTTTTGTATGCAGACTTTTAGGACAGAGGGTATACAGTAATTTTGGAGAAATATATACACGTATTAAATAAAAAAAATTATTTTATTTTATCTGATTGATTGCTAATTGGTTTGACTAAATAAAAATATATATTTGGTCTATGACATTATCAAATTTTATTAATTAATTATCATTCATTCAGTCAAATTACTAAACTATATCTACTTAGGTCTTTTATCCTGCAGCTAATATTACATTAATAAATTAAGTATATCACTGTTTATCAGATTTGAACAGATATAGGGTTATACACATTTCATGCATATTCATACACTATTATTTTTGAATTTATATTCTTTTCATTAATACATTATTAATGTTTCTGTTTCAGTTACAACAGATTCATCAATATCTGATACACGAGTCTTTCATAGTGTGGGCATTGAACCAGTACTTCCTGATGTAGCACCGAGTGGACACAGGACGATCAACTGTCAAGTTTGTCAACATATTGTCAGCTTGGAAGGCAAACAAAATCAGCTAGTGGTCAAATGTCAGGATTGTGGAGAGGCCACGGTAAATATACTGACTATTTTTATCCATTATCAATTTTCTAATTGTAGATGCATGGTAATCTCTGTAAATATAGTTATAGTAAGTTGTACTGCTTTCTAGTATTTTAAAACACCAATTTTTTCCTCAACTATGTACGGTTTATTATTATGCAGGGTGAGTCAAAAGTCTCCATACTAACACAAATTAATACAAAGCATTCAGAATTATCCAAAGTTTCTAATGACAATTAAGTTCAAAATCACAAGATGTGTTCGATATGTTGTCTTTGCACATTACAGCACATTTCCATTCACTCTTCCCATTCATGAATAAAATTCTTCAAAACTGTAAGGGATATCTGGTTATCCGCATCAGTTATACGCTCCTTAAGATGATGAATGTCGATGATTTTCACTTGGTACACAATAGCTTTAGTGATAAAAGTCTAATGGATTTAGGTTGAGTGACCATGGACTAGAGGCCATACAGGGAGAGAGGAATCGATAATTGTAGGGAGACTTCACTCACCCTGTATATATATATTTTTAATAACTGGGCAGTGGATTTAATTGATTAGCAAAATCCAAATATTCCGTAAAAATATATATTTTTAAATGCAACATGTTTCGCTGGAACCAACAGCACCACTGCAGCATCTAAGAAGCCAACTACAAAACAGAACAATTTGCTCCAGAACATCGGCAAACAGATAACCACCACCAATGCTCCGGTGGTGTTTCGGGCAACGAAATGGCAGACAAAGAAGCATCCGAGGTATATGAACTCCTACAAGAACAAGCGGGGTGGCTCTACGACGTCGCCAAGAGCAGATGCAAGAATGCCTAAAGACAATTTACTCTTGAACACGAAAAATGCAGAAGAATCTATGTGAACAAAATTGACCTCGCCAAAGAAGCAAGATTCTCCAGAAACGATATTTTCATGATCAACGTCTTAGAACTGGCCACTCAATGGAACCCAAGAGCTACAGAAAAAGAATCGTACTTATCGATGATGACAAGTGCAGGGGCCTGGAATTTGGAGAAAGAGACAGTCGACCACATATTTGACAAGTGCGACAAAGCCAGAAACCTGAGGCAAACGCAATATCACTGGCGTCTTAGGCCTCACATTTAATCCAAAGAACTTCAATCTATTCTGAAAAGAATTCCAATCCAAATACTCCAAGTACCCCAACAGTTAGTACTCTGAACAACAAACAAACAGCCCCATCAGGAGTTCACTAGTATTTGTTTAATTTCTTTTCTTATATAAATACACTAATGTAAATGGTCTCACACATTTTTTCTGATGGTGCTGTTGTTGTTGTTGTTGTTGTTGCGGTGGGACTTGTCGGAAGGTCTACAATTTGTAGATCTCCAGTACAAGCCCAGAAAGTTTTCTCTCGTCGGCCAAATCTTTCAACTCCGTGACGTCGTGTCTCCTTCTAGCCTCGTACCACTTGGGACATGTCATGATATGGTCTTTGTCTTCTTCTTCTTCGCAGAATTCACATTTGTTTTCGATCTCTTTGTTGATGCGATTCTTGTAATAGTTCGTTCTTGGGCAGTGCCCAGCTCTAATTTGAGCCATGATGACCTGCTGTTTTCTGTTTGTTTCGATTCTTCTGATTTTATTTTTGTAGATTTCTTTGACTCTTCCTTCTAGTATGGGTTTGAATTTGATTGTTCTGTTGATGACATTTTTTGCTGCTTGGA
>JAYRBW010121768.1:0-16958 GCA_036023295.1 Invenusta paracnida
AACAGGTTCGACAGTTGCTTTGAAAATTCGCAGTTTCACTTTTTCAGTGCATTTCGATGTCCACACCTTTGAAAGCTGGTTGAGTGCTTTAGTTCTGAGAATATTTAATTATATTGAAAGCTGTTTTCATTCATCCTATGGCGCTTCATCCAGACGTTACATTTTTTGGACAAATAACACTGGAAAAACACCCATATTCCAAAGTTTTAGAGATTCGATCATTTATTATAGAGGTCGGCCATAGTTGACATACGTGCTTAGTCTCAGCAACTAAGCATCGGTGACCAAAGTGTTCAGAGTTTTGCAGACTTTTGGTGTTTTGACTTTTAATGATTTCATTACTTTATTAATCACAATTTTCAATATTTAGAATGTGAAACTTTTTTTGTTCACTTATTCTGACGTGCGCCATTTAATATTGAACTACTTCTATTCTATTCTATCTGATAAGTTTTGGCTACTTCAAAAATCTTGTAGTATCATACTGATTTGAGATCCATGTTAAGGTAAGTAAAGTATTAGTGTTCTTTGTAGTTAGACTTAACTCAGTCATTGTTTTCTTTATTATTGTTCCTTGATTTTTTCTACTATCTAGGTAGGACCCTATCCCTTGTGATAAAAAATGTATCTCCTTTGTGGGATTTGTGACCTTATGAAAATATTGTTCATTAAACAAAACAATTGTTCATTTTTTTGTTATCTCTTAAATAAACACCTCTTATTAGGTTCACTCCCTTGTTTCTACTATATTGCATTAATGATATAACGAATAGTGTCTGTCGCTTATGCGATCCTCAATGAACCTGCTCAGTTTGCGTGATGGCCTTCTCTTGTGGCTTGACGTTAACATCTATACATTAATATTTTTTTTTCCCAATATTTATATTCTATCTTGTTTTCATTATGTTTAGGAGACTGGGGTCACCACAATG
This sequence comes from Invenusta paracnida, assembly GCA_036023295.1. Lineage (NCBI taxonomy): Eukaryota > Metazoa > Platyhelminthes > Proseriata > Coelogynoporidae > Invenusta > Invenusta paracnida. Next base: position 933 of record JAYRBW010121768.1, read on the forward strand.
CCCCACATCAGTGAGCTTCGAAGCGCTCGAAGACTCGAATTAAATCGAATCAATAAGAGATGTGGAAGCACTCAACAGACTGAAGTTTGTTCAATTCTTTTTAACTATTATTGAGTAATATTGTGTTATCGTTGATATTTATACTAGATAAATACTGCGGCTCTATCTATTAAACATGTATAAAATACCTGTATATTTTCAATTCTTACATTTCTCATTGTAATTGTACTTATATTTATCGTTACTAAAACAGTAGTTTCTATCTGTACTTGAGGAAATAGAAAGTATGTAATGATTTTTTATTTTAAATATTTACAAGTTATTGGTTTTCCACTGCTATAGAAGCAGCTCGCCTATCTTCAGCAACTTCGACGAAACTTTTGCAAACTCTCGGCACTTGCTAAAGGACATCTTACTCGAAGAATGATGACATCGGACAAAGTTCAAATAATTGTTCGTACTTTTAAGGTAGGCTGTCTTTACTTAACTTAACTTTATATTATTATTTATTTATTTTACATAAAAAATTAAGTAAAGAAGTATCATAATATGTATTTCATTATATGCATTTTTTATAAAGTGTACCTTTATTTGGTCTAATTTTAAGTAAATATTTTGAAGTATGTCATAAAAGACTATTGTTGTGTAATTGTATTGTAATAATAAAAAAAACTTATACATGTGCAATTGTCAAAATCGTTGTTTATTAATACTTCACAATTTATTATATTGTGTCCTCTTTACATGACATAATTTTTTTTTAATGTTCAAGGTAAAATATATTACAATTCATTGCTAGTACAATACAATGTCATTTTTTCAAAAAATTTCAATTTTTATCGTTTACAGACTATACAAGCCCGCAATCTCCCTGGTAAACTTTAACACACTTTCTCACGAAATTAAATAATTTTATTAAACTTTTCTAAATAGCTTTCAGCTGTTCGATATCTTGTGATTGTTTCACAGTTGACTAGATCCTTTAATATGCTCAATAAACAATCCAAGGGTGATATGTCCAGGGATATTGGGCCATTCAATTATGGAGTTAGAAACTTGAAAAATGGACAAAACTGGTTTTGAAAAACGACCATTACTCTATACCCGCAATTATTATTTGTCGCCAGCTCGGTTCCAAGAAAGATTAACAAGACACCGCATTTGTTTTGGTTTGAACACTTTTGATTTTTAACCTTTTTAAGTTACAGATTTAAATGAAATTTTAAGAGACCTAACTAAACTCAATTATAAAATAATTGTCTTCGGACACTTACCAATTTCTCTTCTTTTTTGAAGTTATTAAAAGTCTCATTTCAGGAGAACACCAAAATTCCAAAAATGAAACTAAATAGGGTTTCACTTTGTTGCCACTAGGAACATGCCACCTACAGACTTGCAATCAATGCCAATCGCTTGACAATAAATGGGCGTTATATATAAATTCAAATAACTTGAGTCCATGCATCAATTAACTTAGATTATTCAGTATTGACAGTGCAAGTAAGATATAAAAGTATATTACAAAAATCGAGTCCAATTTCTATTGTATCCTGTACTACATTTTCTTATATAAAGATTTATCGATCTACATTTGACTTCTATTAACCATAATATATTTCCAATTTTTTGCTATTTAAAATTTTTTTTCAATCATCAAATTAAATTAAAGGGCAATTATATTGGTAAAATGTAGGTCAGAAATAATCGACTTTTACGTGTCACGATCAAAAACACCTTATGTGTTACTTTATCCTAATAATTAGCATATTATATTAAAATAAAATCAGTAAACAAGCTCTATTTTGTAGTTATAATCTACCGGGCCCTCCAACCCGCCGCCAAGTGGATCCACTCCTGGTGCTTCGAATGGAAGGTCCTCCTCAGCCATTTGAAATCTGTCGTATTCTTCCACTCTCTAGACCCTCGGGAAGTCAACGGGAAGGTCCAACCCTCCGTCCTCTTCGGTAACGACCTAATCCCTTACGACCCTTTTCTTAAGCTTCTGTTTCTTTGTTATCTCCCATTGAGGCTAGCGCCTCACAAGCCTTCGATTTTCGTACCTGTCTGCCCCAGTTCTTTTAGTCGGATCCAAATTTGTTCTGCTTCCTATGAGTCGCTACCGTCAGGGCCTGATTCAAGTCTCTGGAGGTAACGCGAGTCAGTGTATAACCTCACGAGCCCCCTGGCGTTCCTCTGTTGTATCATCTCAAGGGCTTTGCTAAGTACCATCTGCTCCGTTCTGAAGCTCGAAACCCAGGCACCAGCTAGTATGGTCTTCTGTACCTTAACACCTTCTTTGTTAGTCATGTATATACCTTCCCCTCCGTTGCGTACGCCTTCCATAGCTGATCCGTCTGTCCATATTTCCCAATCTGGTTCCTGTAGGCCTACAATATGAGTCCTTGTCTGTTCTTGCTTTTCTTCGGCTGTACTTCCGATTTTCACTCCGCAGTTCGTGTTAATATTGGGAAGGATGACCTGTTCCCATGGTGGCCAGGGCACCTGAAAACGTTTCGTCTCTCTCAGCACCTCTCTGTTGATCCCAGCTTCTTTCGCTGTTTCTCTAGTTACCTCCACCATTCTGTCACTTTCAGTCTGCCCTTCAGTTTTGCCTCGGCTATCTTCTTAAGTAGATCATTGGCCGGCAAGGATAAAGCCTTTTCTAGTACTCTGGAGGCCAGACTAACTCTCTTTACCATAATTGGTGGCATCCTCGCCTTTTTCAGTAGGGCTTAGGTCGGGGTCGACCTGCTTGCCTCTTTCACTTCCACTTCTATGCTCTGCAAGTGTGACTTGGCCGCCGCCGGGATCCACGCCTCTTCTGCATAGCTACGTAGACGTACCCTTTCGCCACCTTCCTGATCTCCTTTTCACTGAGGCCCCACCTGCGGTTCGCCATTCTCCTAAGCTGTTGGACACTCTTCCTGGTCTTGTTTCTGACATTGTTCACGTGCGTACCCGAAGTATAACAGTCTGTCGAAGGTGACCCCTAGAAGCTTTACTTCCTTTAGAGTTTCTGCTCTTTGGCCTGCCACTAGGATCTTAACCTCTGCGTTAGCTTCTTTGCTCCACTGAGACAATACCATCACTTGGGTTTTCTCTCCCGCGACCTTCATCTTCCACTTATCCGCTCATGCTGCTAGGACATCCGCGGCCTTTTGTGATAATTTTTCAGCTTCCTTCAGCTTATGATGTATAGCTAGTCTCGCTGTGTCATTGGCATACAATATTAACAGATCTACTCCAGTTTCTTTTATTTCTCTTACGAGGTCCGCTGTCCATAGGAGGAAAAGAGTTGGTGAGAGTACACTTTCTTGTGGTAAACCTTCCCTGTATGTTCTGCAACCTGAGCAAACTCCGTCTAGTTCTACCTTGGCCTTCCTATCTCTCATAAATCCTACTACCCACTCTACTATACACTTGGGGACTCCTTCCTTGTGGAGTTTGAGATCCAGAGCTTTCTTCCACACTTTGTCGTAGGCTCTCGCAAAGTCAAAAGCTACAAGAATTCCCCTTTCGTTATGTGGTCTGGGCTTGCACCATCCATCCTAGACTTTCTGTATCAGCCTGGCTAGGTTATCTTCCACTCCTCTGCCTTTCCTAAACACGCATTCTTCTTCTGGGATCTTATTGTTTTTCTCCATCCAATAGTAAAGCCTTTCTCTTATCATTCTTTCCGCCAGCTTAGCAATATGAGAAATCAGGGATACCGGTCGGTGGCTTTCAATCTTGTTTGGAGGTTTACCCCCTTTGAGAATGGGGATGATCTTTGCTGATCTCCAGTCGCTCGGGATAGTCTTTTCTCTCCAAGACATATTAATAACTAGTAGTAATGCCTGCAGACCCTTTTCTCCGAGATGTTTTAGCATCTCTGTACAGATATTATCATTTCCCGGTGCTTTCTTATTTTTCATTTTCCTAAGGTTGATAATCATTTTTCTCAGGGTAAAAGGTCTGCACATACTGGTTCCCACACCGTTACAGCACCTGCAGGGTTCCTTGTTTCTCCTTTAGTTGGTTCTTCACTTTTCTGTCTCTTGTGGTTTCTCGGAAGCGTACTCCCACTTGCATATACTCTATTTTATTCATCTGCCTTCTTCTTAGGATCTGACACGGTCTTCCTATTTACTATGTCTGAGCGCTTGGCTGTTTTGTTTGGGCGAGTTCCTCCCTTCCATAGCTGCGAGTACTTTGTACACTCTACCCGAATTGATGTGGACATTCAGTTCATCTATAAATTTTTTCCAATTCTTTTGACTAGCTTCCTTTTCTTCTCTGACTGCTTTCTTCGCCTCAATTCACTCCTCTCTCTTTGATGGGTCTTCCTCCACTTTCTTTCTCGCTTCATTTCTTATACGAATCTTTTCTACGACCTCTACTTCCAATACTTCTGATTTAGGGTCTTTTTTCGGCAACCTCTGGGAATCGCTATTGTGGCCGCTTTTAAGATCATATTGGTAACTTCCTTGTTAATCTTTTCCACACTGTTCCCTGCGTTCTCTCCATGATTTCTTTGCTTATGTTATCTGAATCTGAAATGAACTTTTCCCAATCAGCCTTATGCCAGGCCCAGGTCGTTTTTCTTTTCATCTTGGAGCGATGTTGTTTAAAGGAAGTCGAGATTACAAGTGGTTTGTGGTCACTACCCAGGTCACACCCCACCTTGCAACTACTGTGGTTCACCAAGCTGCCTCCGCAAAATGCGATGTCTGGTGTGGTAAGGGATCCATGCCCGTAATTGATGTGTGTGTGTTCCACCGTTTTGAGAATTCTAAAACTGTATCCTCGCACTAGTTGTAAATCTCATCACCGATTCTATTCGCAATGCGGCAGTTTTTATCCCAGCTGGGGTGGTGTTCGTTCACGTCTCCCATGGTGATACTTTCTCCTGTGCCCCACATTCCAGTGCTAAACCTATTACTCTTTGGTCGTTTTCGCCACTTTTGATTGGCGGTCTATAGACGCAATGTATATCCATGTGTTTTCTGTTTTTGTCATTGCCATGGAAGATCGTAACACTGCACCATTCAGTTGTGTCATCTTCTGGGTCAAATGATTTAGTGCTAATTCTTTGCCAGCTAATGCCTTCTCTAATTCAGATTGCTACTCCTCCTCCCGTAACTCTGTCTCGAAAAGTCCTCCCCTCCCTTTCTACCCTTCATAACAGGGTCGTTGAACCCCCTCAAGGAAATGCCTTTCTTTCCCATACATGTCTCTTGCAAGGCTATCACATATACCTTATTATCGATAAGCCATCTTTCCAACTCTTCTTTCTTAGATTTCAACCCTTCTGCGTTCCAGCTAAATACCACAACTTGGCTTCAGTTTCGGCAGTTCTCGCGATGCCTTCTATTTTTCATCACACGCATTTCCCTGTTCTGATCCTGCGCCTTCCAACTACTTCTCATTTTCTACTTGACACGGTGTGGGGCCCTCTTGCTTGTACTGGGCGAATTGAATGTAAAAAATGATGGGTTGGGTTGTTTGGACACCGTTTGGTTGTCGGGAAGTTGCTCTCCACATCATCCCTAAACACTGACCACCTCGGGAAGGCGGTGTCCATCGACATGAGTCGAAAGTTGCTGTCTCGCGTCCAAGGCTTCGGTTGTCGCCACTGCCCTAGGGATTGTCTCGACCCTCGACTCGCAGCGAAGCTTCTCGGGGTCCACTTTGACTGCCAACTGACCTTTCACCACCAAGCGCAGGCAGCCAAAAAAATTCCAGGCCAGATCCAGGGTGATCAGATGCCTCACCGGTCGAACTTGGGAGCCAAGATCCCTCAGACTGGCCCTGTTGACCTTTTATCCGTCCGTTCTGCCATCACTCGCTTCGTCAAATCATCCGACACCGCCGCCTACACCACCGATCCGCACAGTGCCACTCACAATGCCTGTACAGGGGTTTCCTCCAAACCCTCCCTCGACCGCTACTCCCGCGCCGACAACATCACTCTCGCGCAGCTTCGAACTGGTCACTCTCCCCTCCTCGCTTCTTTCAGACACCACATACGGAAAGCAGACTCCCCCTCTTGCCCATTCTGCCTCTTTCCTTCAGAAGACCTAACCCATCTTCTCTTTTGTCCGGCTCATGCTGGTCCGCGTTCCCGCCTCCTATGTAACACACCCTCTCTCAAGACTCTCTTGGACGGGTCCCGGTCCCTTTCCTTTCTCAGGGAGATCGGGGTGCTGACCGGCTGGGAAGAACAAGAAGTTATTATCTAGGTTTTCGCCGCACATACAAGCGAAATACATATACTCTTATCTGCTTATATTTTAAGATACATAATTTTTATTCAATATTTATTTTTTACTGAATACGTTCATGTGATATTTATTTTGTGACATGTCTGTGATATTTGTTCCGTATCGGATGACACCGTATTGCAAAGGCGAAATATAAAAACTGAAAATCTAAGTTGCAAATAAAATGCTTCAATTAATTTCATTTATATTACCCTCGTATACTTGTAATGCCCGTTCTGTGTAAATAAGTATGTGTTACAAAAGTAGTAGTAGTATTACAACTGATCAAAATATGTTTGTTCTAACCCGAATTGATTAGATTCTAGTTTAATTTATGTATTTCCAGTTTTACGATGTTCCTGGTATTTTCAGTTCATTAACATGTCCTCTTTAGGATACACAAGAACTTGCCAAGACTTTCCACCGTCCCGGTAACGATAACAGCACCGCCGCTTGTTCCGTTTACGACTCGAACCTACAGTCCCGGGTATGGGCTCAACTGCGCTCCTGTCGCGCCGAAGTCGACGAAATCTTCTTCGACTGGCCATCGCGACGTCAGATGGCTCTGGTGGCCTACTCACGCCTAGCCGATCAACATCGTATGCTCACTCTTCAGTTGGAGGAGCGAGAGGGAGGAGGTGACCATCATCATTATGCCAATAATAGTGGTGGTGGTGCGACGGGTATTGATCAACAGAAACCACAGGTCAGCGCGGCCACGATGAAACGACGGATGAAAAGGTGATTGCTATTTAGAAGTTATAGACTTCATATTTTTTCATTTTAATAACACCGAGAATCTTTAATAAATTAAAAATGTAGAAGATAATATTAATATTTTCATAATATAAGGTTAAAAGGCAATAACTGAAAACATTATACAGCTGTATATATATCATCTATTTTTAACATTATTTTACCTATGAGCTGATTAATAGTAATTTCATGCTTTTCATTTTTTATCCTATTTAATATATATACTACTTATGACTATTATTAAATATAATTTGATAATTCATATAGTATTATTACATTTTTTAAGAAAAGTAGTTATTCCAAAAAGGTTGTAGTTTACAATTGGACTAAAATATGCTAAAAAATAGTATGTACTTGTATTGTGATAATCGAAATATTTACAGTTTTGTTAACATTTTTGACGATATGATCAATATAATATGCCATAAATGTAGTTTTATTATACAGTTTCGTCTGGGAGGTTTCGTAGTTACTTCATTAAACACTTTAGAGGTTTGTAGAAACTTAATTATTATACAAATAAAATGTCTCATATACGAAGAGTACTATTATAAATATTATAATATACCTAACATTAAAACTACAAAAATAATATAATTTAGAACGTTAAGGATGTTACAAATGCACCTTTGATTAACTATGTACACCTTACAAACGACCAAATTTGATAATTTTGGCGTGATATATACAACTATTGTTTGTATCACCACAGTTTCGGTTTTTAATTATATACTTCGATTTTATAAATATTTGTTATAATAATAGTGCTTATTTTATTATGTTCGAAATATGAATTTAGTTTATATCGATGAATGCTAAATGTATATGAAGTACCCATAAAATCCGTTAGGGAGTACTTTATTGAAATACTTTAGAGATTCTCAGAAACATTATTATTAACATAAAATGCATGACATATGAAAAATACAATGTAAATGCTTTATTATAACACTAAAACTATAATTAGGAACACTGCTTATTAAGACTGTTAGTTGGTTTCCTTTACTGAAATTATAAAGCAACTTTGATTTGTTATGTATCAAAGTAAAATAATATATAAAAATCAAATTAATGCAGTTTATATACTCCTGCAAAAGGGCTTTATTATAGTCATTATAATTTATATGTATTCTACATTACAAGCAAGGTTTCACCTTATAAAAACTAATAATTCTTATGACTTTAACACTATGTAGGTATATAATTATGCAACAATTGATTATTATAACATTTTTTTAAATTACATAATTCTATTTTCAAATATATTTGGTTAACAATTAGAATAATATTGCTCATTTTATTATGTTTGAAATATCAATTGAAGTGCGTTTTCAGCACTTTGAGACAGCTACTTATTTAATAATATTTGTATTACTAATATATAACTTTTTTTTCATAACTAAATATAGCTTCTATGCAATAACTGAGCAGTGAATTTATTATTTTTCTAAACCAAAATAAAGTATGTAAAAACGTGATTTATTGAAAACAGCATGTTTTGCTGCAACAAACAACATCACCAGGCAAACAGAATGTGGTACACCATACATTAGTAAACTTATGAAAGAAAACAAACATGTCCTAAAGAATAAAGATCAGAAATTAATCATAGTCTCAAAACATAGAAGAGCCAGAATAATAAATTACAATTGTGTTTAAGGTTACACTGGTATGTGAAGAGATTCTTTAACAGGTAAACTAATTTAAATTTAGCGGTATCCAAGTAGAAATCAAAATAATACATTTATTGCAAATTATATTTAGTTTATATTTTCGATATAGTGTGTATTTTTACTTTGTTAATGATATTTTAACACAGTTTTGCATATTATATTTTTCGTTTGAGCATATTATGCCAAGACTTATTATTTGATAACTAAAAAAACATATTGGTATTATATAGCTAGGAGATGCTTTATTTGACTTTTCTAATAATAATTATTATTTGACATCTAAGCTGAATTATAAATGTTATCGTCTAAAATCATCTAAACCTAGAATTATCAAAATTTGCTTTAATACAGGCTTCAAGAACAAAACTCCCAGGATGAATCATCATCTATATCACGTCCGTCAACGGCTCCAGATAGGTAATTTCTAATCCATAATATTTTATTATAATAATGAATAACAGTCGGAATGAAGAATTTTAGGATTTTGAATTTATTGTATTATAAAATGGTGTTAGTCTTTGATATAGCAAGGAGTTCTTTGTTAAGACGCGTTTCGGAGTTTCTTTTTATTTCTTTTGGAATAAATATATATATATATGACAGAAAGTAGTCAACATGCTAGTAAGTATTGACAACATATTACTTAAGGAAATGTTCTTAATTAGTGAATAAAAGAGGATAATATAATATTACAATTAATTTTGTTAAATACAGTATCGCGGTATTTTTAAATATATAATTATTTTATTATACTGATCCTAGAAGAGTTTCCATTATTGCTGAATCTGTATTCAGTTCAATACTTCTAAGATCTACACAGTCGATTTTTAAATCATGTATTTAAAAATATTATATTATTAACCAAAACGACAAGTGTTTGCTCTTTTAAAAATTAATGTCTGACTTGATTTAACCTTTTTAAATTTTACAACACAATTAGCTTTGCCATAAATAATGATATATTTGTTTAATCTAACAAATAAATTAAAATAAATGTAAACAGATAACAAATCTAAACGGAAATGTAACAAATTCTGTCTCTATCTATCTAGTGACTTGACCATCCAAGCTTCTCACCCATAAATTACTAGAGGGAACACCACTGGCCGTAGCATTTTGAGTTTATTGAGTTTTATTGGCCCTCTTCCATAGATACTTCCGATTTTTCACTGTTTTCATACCTATTACCAAGCGCCTTCAAATTTCCATTGAACAATTTCAATTTGCTTCTATCAATATCCCAAGTATTAAAATGTGTCACCACACTCTACTTTCTCTTCATTTATCGTAATGTTCACTGCGGCTTGCTTGCACTTGTCTATTTTCATTATATTTGTTTTGGTTACATTCATTTCTAGACCGAATACTTAGCTATGTTTGTTTACTGCACACAATATATTACTACGCTCATCTGTAATCCACTGTACTCGAAAAATGTACTGGGTCTTCTGCATATCATAACTCATGTATTATCTTTTCACCAATGTTTAACTCGTTGTAGTTTGACTAAACGCTTTATATAATCTGTTTAGATATTGAATAGTTGTGGCGACATAATGTACCCTTGTCTCACTTTCTTTCCGACATTAAATCATTCTGTTGTACCATGCTCCAGCCTCCCCACTCACTGCTGTTCTTTGTATAGAGGCTTTGAATGAGCATGACTATCTGTTTTGAAAACCCCATTTTTCCCATCATTTTCCATAGATCATTATGTTTCACACAATCAAAGGCCTTAATCGATGAAGAACATAAATAATTCCTTGTCTTGACGTCTATCTTTACTCCTCTGTTGAACTCTCAACAGCTCTTTTTGAATTTTTCAATAATCATTCGTAGGTTGAAAACATCTTCTCTTGTTCCTTTTTCTCTTTGGAATCCAGATTGAGCTTCACCTATCTCCATTTCAAGCGTTCCCTCTATCCTCGTCATATGAATTTTAGCATGATTTTGCTTACATGGTGTATAATTTTCATTACACAAACCTATGTGTTTGTTTTACTTTGTTACTTTTTTATTATAACTGTTTACATTACATTTAGTTTCGATTTCACAACACGAAGTTCGTTAAAAGGTAAATAATAAGTTAAAGCTTTATTATTATTTCTTTTATATATTATTTAAATGCTATTTATTTAGGCTTATAATGCGTTATTTAACCAGTAGAATCGTTAGCAATTGGATAATAATACTGGTACTTATCCCTTAGCTGCCCCACACCTAAAACAAGCCACTGCTGTGTTGTTGTTGCCGCGATTTGAGATAAGAAAATTTAATCGATACTATTGCCCACTGGGTACAACTAAACGCGACATTTTGAGACACATAGCGGACTTTTGGCCACCACAAAAATACTGTTTTAAATCACATACATTTCGTAGTATTTATTTAAAGTATAGTTTACAATACAATAAATCATATTTGTTGTTATTTTAAATATCACATTTACCTAAAAATAACAAATTTAAGTGGGGGGCAGCTAAGGGATAAGTACCATAAAGCTTGATAGATAAATATTTTTAAAGTAATTTCATGTTATTAATACTAAAAAATTAATCAATTTTTAAAATTGGATCCAACTGAATAACTTATTCTAATCTTTACATTTTTCAGACATGATTCAACAATGAGTACAAGCACAACCAGCCAAGCTTTACTATGTCCAATCTGCAATGAGAATATCGAGGATTCCAGTGATAACTGGGTTACAATTCAGTGCAAGGGGGCAAAAGGAATAAATGAAGCCAGTGTAAAGCGGAAGAATGATCTTGTAGTTGAAGTCGGAACTAAAGTGCATAAAACCTGTCGTCAACAGTACATAAATGATAAAAACATTAAAAGTCATGTTGCAAAGAAAAGTAGTGGTTCTGTGCAAACAAAGAGAATCACAAGACAATCAAGTGGAGGTTTTGACAGTGAAAAGAATTGCATATTCTGTGGATGTACAATTGAGTTGGACAAGGGAGACTTTAGCTTTGTACGAACTGACAAATTTGTAAAGACAATTTTGGAGGTCTGTGATGCCCGTTCAGATGATTGGGGACTTACTGTAAAGGGTCGGATTGAATACTATTTACGAGACTTACATGCTGCAGATGGACTTTATCATCCGTGTAATGGAAATTTTCGGTCATTTAAGTCTGGGCCTTTAGAATTCCAGAATGCCCCCAATACCAAGCGCAAAAAGTCTGGTCGTCCTAAAGATGAAGAAGATAAGTATGAAGCATTTCAGAAAATGTGTGCTTACTTAGAACTGAACAGTGAAAAACAACTGACTGTTACATCTTTGAGCCTCATAATGAAAAGGTATATTGGCAATTCTGATTCGAAACCGTATGACAATTACAGTTTGAAAAATCTTCTTAAAAAACCCTTTAATGATTCAATTCTTTTTCTTGAAGGAGAAGGCTTCGACGATATCAAATCTTAGGTTCCTACCGTGACGAATCAGTATATAAGTAGTGAGGATTTAAAACTTTATTCTGCCTTATCTTTCATTCCGACTAGTCTGCGGACAACACTGGAAACATTGTTCATTGGGAAAGACACAAGACGCAAGGTTACGGCAGTTGGCTATGCTATAATTCAGACAGTTCGTCCACGAGCTGTCATTGCACCTCTACAAATGGGTCTTGCAGTACAAATCCATCATCTGTATCATTCGAAGTTCATTGTGGATACTCTATGAAATGGGATTTTTTTGCTCATACACAGAAGTGATCAGATTTGAAAATAATGCAGCGGATTGTGTAGAACCTGATGTTCTAAGCGGTGATGTAGATTTGCCGGAGATGTCTGTCCTCTTTGATGCTGATAATGTTGATCACAACGTTATCACTATTGACAGTAAAGGGACATTTCATGGAATGGGCGTCATTGCTTTTCTCACCCCTGGAAAACCTACGAACCTTCTCATTTCACGAAGACAGATCTCAGAATTGAAAACTAAAAACAATGACAAAAATTTCTATCGTAGAGTACAGGTTTGCAAAACATGCTTCACATGAGGTGGTAGTCTTTGAAGATTTGCCGAGATTTTTTTACTGTGACCAGAGGATCGATATTTTGTGGGAAGTCTCCTTCGGCTTCAAAGAACCAACACCGAATTGGCAGGGGATGATGTATATCTTGCATCTGGGCAGTCGTCAGTCAAGTTCTTGCCTATGATCAATATATACTCTGGAGACAAATCAAGGATTGTGTCTAGATTATACTTTGTTTGCAACCTTGCCATGACGCACTACCTACCCACCATTGTAAATTTTGATCAGCCCCTGTATTGGAAAGCTGCCGAAATCATTATTGATGCTCCACAAAGCAGTCAGCTTATGAACAAAACATTGTTTTGATGTTGAGGTGTTTGCATACACTTATGAATTAGCTAGGGGCTATAGCGACTCTCATGGAAGGAACGTTTTTCGAAAAGCAGACAAGCCACAGCTTGTTCAAGCAATTCAAGACCATGCTGCGGACTTATCAAGTGAGTCTGTAATAAACTCTATTCCTAAAACAGACTGTTACGGGCTCGATGGTGGTTTTTTTGCTCCATCGTTTACAGTGGAAGAAAGGCGACTCATATAATGCAATAGCTGAGTCTTAAGATCTTATGCAGATTTCACTGTGAGACATTACGGACAAGCGACAGTGGTGTTCGATGGCTATGATGAAGGTCCCTCAATGAAAGACAACACACATCAGAGACGAAGATAAAATCTACATTCTATTTTTAGTATGACTGCAGAAACAGAGTTTTCAGGTAAAAAGAAGATTTTTTGTAACGTGGCAAAAACAAGGCAAACATTATTGCTCTCTCTCATCAGCACAGCACTAACTAAAAAGGTCGTTCAGTATCTAACGTTCACTAACTATGTCATTCAGTCACCAGGGGGATATAGACGTCGATATCGTTAAGGCAACTGTTGAACGATCCCGTCATTGCACCACAATGTTGGTCGGTGAGGATACAGATTTGCTGATCTTGCTCCTTCATTACTCCAAAAGAGACATTGACATCATCTTCTACCGTTCTAACGCAAACAAGCAGTCAAAAAATACACAAAGTGTATAACATTAACCTGCTGAAAGAAACTCTAAGAAACGATGTGTGCAATGAGTTTCTCTTTGTACATACTTACTCAGGCTGTGATTCAACTTCAAAATTTTCGGCATCGGAAAAAGTCAGTCTTTCGAAAATTAGTGAAATCTGATCCTGTTATGAAGTCCTGTGCTAGTGCATTTATTCTTCAAAACAAATCTTAAAAAGATATAGCAGATCTTGGAGAAGACCTGATAGTTGATCTCTTTGGTGGCAAGTCTAATAATACGCTATCGTCACTGCGCCAATTTTCACAAAGAAAGTGGCAACTGTTGAAACCTTTGAAACTCCTGAATGGCTTCCACCAACATCACTTGCAACAAGATTCTATAGCCAACGTGTGTACTTTCAAATTATGGCATGGATGAGAATAGTAAGCTTTGAGAAAAGAAGTTGTTGGAGGCGGGAGTGAGTTAGTCGGGTGCCAACGGAAAATGTGATTAGAAGTATTTTTGAGTAGGCCCCAACGATAGATGCGATTGCAAGTATTCTGGAGGAATTAAATTGGAATCCTATGTTTGGTGCGTATTAATTGTTATTATATACTAACCAAATATTGAGGTAAATTCGGTTGAAAGATTAAAGCCGGATAGCTAATGAGTAATTTGTTACTGATAATTATAATAGAATACACAGTTCCTAATAATTATTCTGTTGTTCTCATTGTCTTTTATTATATTTATATATATATATATATTATACTATTTCATGTTAAATTATTAATATGTGGTGATGAGATTTCTTTGAAGTGTGGTAGTTTATTTACCTTTATCTAGCGATTTTCAGGTACGCAACTTACTGATGACTGAAAATGAGCTGTTGACCAATAACTGATGAGTCAGAGACACATGTATTGATTAGGCTTGTAAACATAAATTCGTTTTAATACCGCTAAAATAGAGTTAAACTATAAACAAGCGTTTGGGAGACAGGTTATACTTATGTTATAATTGTATTACTTTAGTTTGCGTAAAAAAGTATTATTGTAAAAAATTTATATAATTTCGTCGATAATACTAATCTTTTACGATGATTCTAACACTATACATTTTTCTTCTCAAATATATATTTCTTTACTCTATAATTTGTTTAGATGAGTATTTTCTTTTGTAATTAATTTATAGCAACACTACAAAAAGTTCAATTATTTCAAAATATTAAATGGTTTTTGCTCGTATGAATAACAAACCTACTACTTACCGTTTGCCCCTTTCAAAACTTATTCGTTCACATGGGTTATTTTATCATATTTATATCGACAACACGCAAGTTTGAATTGGTTTAGAAAATGGCAATACTTCCATCACTGTTATTGAACGCTGCTTAGAGGACATCTGTCAGTGGATGTCCTCTAACAATCTCAAGATAAACCCATCCAATACAGCTATTCTCGTTCTTTCGCGTACTGCTCTCTTCTGCCGACCTATTTTTATGCGATTCAATGGTGTGAACATCCTTCCCATACCTCAGCTCGTAATCTTAGTTTATTATTTGACTCTAAATTTACTTTTGACTTATACGTTTTAGACACATACAAAATCTTTTATTGTCTCAAAAAGATAATAGACAAATAGATAATCTCTAAAAGATATCTCATTCGACTGTGTCAAGTTCTTGGTCATCAGTCTTGTACTCTCTCGCTTCGACTTTTGCAATTCTTTGCTCTGATCATGAAACTACAACGGGCTCAGAACACGTTACTCGTCTGACAACGAATTTCTCTTGGCGCACTCCATCTGCTCCACTGCTCACTCATCTTCATTAGCAAAACATAACGCAGTACAAAATCCTCATCTTTCATCACAAATGCATCTACTCCGTGACTGTACCTACTTACTTAAAAAAACTTGGATATGTAAAACTCAGAAATCCCTCCTACCCTACACGTCAAACATCTTGCCCGCGTTGTTAACATTTCCAGATACCGTCGAGTTGACGATCGTGCTTTTTCACTTGGAGCTCCCTCATTGTGGAACGGTTTGCCTCCTGTACTGAAATCATTCTCTGATTTTGTCAAATTTCAACCACAGCACAAAACTTCTTCGAACTTTTACATATGCACTCCTTCGTTTATCTATATTTTTATGTGTTTCGTTTTTAATTCTGTTCTAGCGCTGTTGACGTTGCTCGCAACTTATGGTGCATTTCATAAATATATGGAACTCAGAAACTATCTAGCTGACCTGATTCCGCTTTTTAATAACCACGACCAACAAGACGTGCATGAAGCTTTCATGTCCTTTTGTGGTTTACAAGACAA
>JAYRBW010121779.1:0-16957 GCA_036023295.1 Invenusta paracnida
ATTACAAATAAATATAAGAAATGAAATCTACAATTTATTCGATGAATTTTAATATATATATTTAAAATGTATACATTTAAAACACATGAGTCGTTTCTCTATGTGTACTCTATGGTTGTAAGCACGGATAATGATTACATGATGTCCATAAAGATTCTCTGGAATTTTAAATCATTGCACACTTACATGATTACGTTATACCCGCACGGCAATGTGTATATAGGCTTTATATAATGAGGGATTTTAAGTTTAGAGTTACATCGGCTTAAGTATTACACAGGTGTTAACTGAACTATAAAAGCAACTCCAGTGTTAGACTAAACTTTATTCGGGTGTTGCTCCAGAGGCAATCCCGAGTAAAGTTTACTCCACTCCAAGTGATATTTAATTTGTACATTGGTATATAATGAAATTATTATTTAACATATATTTTTAAAACTGTCAATTAAACTGAATTTATGTATTTTGCTAATACATTTCTATCATTATGCTATTTAATGTATGTTTGTAAACGTAATTTATTTAGGTTAGCTTCAGATAACTTTTCGTGGATTTTTAATTATTTAAGCTGATAATCCTTAACTATATTCTAAAAAATCGACATAAAATATTTTTTCAATCATTATTCCTAATTCTCCTATAAACTACTATATTTTGCTGAAATAATTATAATTTAAATAATACTTGTCATTAGATCCTAATCATCAGCTAACATATTTTGTAAAACACAAATGATTTGGATAATAGAATATTTGACTCTATAGTAATATTGATATATTTAAATTATGTAGCTATTACGTAATTTTCACACCCTGGATTAGGTTCTAAATGAAAGGATAAAGTTCTAAATTGCATACGACATGTAGGTTATTCACAGTATGTAGGTAAACAAAATACCTTAACGTCAAATTATTCCATATGTATATATCGCAATGAGAGTCGGTATATAGAGGCATGATTGTTTAGATTAAATATTCGGAGTTAAATGATTTTGTAATAAAAAATGCGAACTTATCTTTACTAACCTTTGCAATGTCTGTATGGTAATTTGAGCCAAGAGCTCCATGGACCTTTTCTGGCATCCGATTTCACACCAACAACTCCTTGCACTCTAATTCTGCCAATATCAGGACTATCGTTGGATATATTATCTAAAATTTACATTCATAACTATTATTCCTAAAACATGGTCAGTATTTAAATTAATACCTAAAAGAAATAATTTTAATTAGTTCAAGTATTATAAACTATTATAATTAACTAGCTCAAGTATTTTGTAACTATTAACAATATGTTATTATTATGTTTTATGTTTTATATAATAAGTTAATAATAATGCGAAATGTTGCCTTTTACAAAACGACGACATATTTTGTTAAATAATTTAAAGTTTTTTATCATTCGCCTTTAATAGGCAACTTTCACTAATCATTATATCAACTTTCTAACGATTTCAATAATGAAATTGATATAAGTTCAAATTATATTCATCAAATTTCATTTATATTTATGGGATCAATGATATATTGTTGTTGATTGTATCGTATCTATTGCTTTATTACTTCATTGCTCTATTGATCTATTCGTGCATTTATTTTAACTTCGAAAATAGACTTGGAAATAGTATACAGACATGTAATGCACTGGTACAAGGAAAAACACGATTTAAATTCTTCATATTATTTACAAAGATGATATAAAAATGTAGAATCAAGAATATATCTAATATAAAAAATAATAATTAAATAAGAGAACTTGTTACACTAGTACTTTTATACAATAGAAAAATACAGTTTATTAACAAATTGTGAAAATTGAGTATATTATATGTCTACGTACAGTAACTTTGTCCCGACGTATAAATTATCTCGTGCTTTGGATACAAACTTTCGATAACTATATTGAAGCTGTCAAATTCATTGGGCTCCGCGTCCCATTTTGCAATACGGGAACAGCTTGTATCACTTTGAAATTTTACCTTTAGTCCGTAAATTTCTGACAAAAAATTAGTAAATGCGGTGACATATATGTAATATATATATATATAAATAAATTATTAACAGAATAAGCAGCTTATCATTGCCTTTTATGCCAACAAAAAGTCAGTTACAACTGACATTTACATTTTAAAACAATTATATATGTCAATATTTATTAACGACGAAATTTAATATCGATTTATTTATTTGTGGCATAATATTCAAAGTAAAAACATTCAGTTGGTAATGATACAGACGAAAAATAGTCTAGTTGCTCTTTTGTTTGCTTAGAGCCATTAATATTGAAATAAAGTTATTACGTCACAAGAAACTTGAAAAAATAAACTTGTTTTTGTTTAATAATTTATTTTTATTTTCTATAAGTATAATATAAATTTGATTTAGAATGTTGTTAAAATATCGAGCGAATTTTAAATTCGGCAGATATACACCGACAATTAAAAAAGACAGAAAATTATTACAATTATGAAAAATATTAGTATCAATTAGACTAGCTAATAGAATATTTCTAATATGAAAAAAATAATATTAAAATGATTAAAAGTATGAGATGTATTTCGTTGAGAATATTTTTAGAAAATCACTCGAGCTTACATGTTAAATACATATATAAATGAATAAAATTAAATAAAATAAATTATTTAAGACAAACATACATATAATTGTTCAAAATAATTTTAATTTTTTCTTTAAGGAAAAATTACGAGTTTAAACAAAAGATATAGGTATATTAATGGGCATTTCTATTTATTTATTCTAGAGCTGCAGATTTGACTTGATTTTAAATACACCAACTAATTATATTTGTTTTGTTGTATTACAATACTTTGGTTTAAACGCATGGCTTACTGAAATAACTTTGTTTTGTAATTTCAGCATAATTTTGATGGTATAGCAATGATTAATCTCGTCAAGAAATCTTGAAATTTTGAAGTCTTTTCATTTAAAATTTGATAATCTTATTATTATTTGTAGCAAGTATGTTTAACTGCGTGAAACATTCAAATTATTGTACGCTTTATCGTGATATTATATGCGTTTCCCTCAAAAGTGATGTTTAACTAGCTCATATGATTCATTACTCCATAGCCTAATAGTCTAAATCTGAAAGAACTGAACTATAGTCTGTCGCAAAAAAACGCCGTTTTCAAATTTTTTTAAATACTTGTATACGCAATGCATGCTGTACTGTACTGTGCTGGGGTTGAATAAGTGACTTACATGTGAACATACATAGGTCATATAAATCGGAGATAATAAAAGTTAATCCAATCTCTATGATATATATACACACACCACCACATGTACGTAAACAGGTATATTATTATTATACTGAACACTATTTCCTTGCACAATACAATCCAGCATTGTGATATCTACATAGATATCGTAATAACATTCTTAAATAACAATGATAACATTCTTAGATAAACAATGTTACAATATCTATGGATATCTATAATTAATCAATAATATAATTGGGGTTTCCATTTACGATGTGTCAATTAAAATTTATAACTGTACGTTCAAGATGCAACTTAATACAACAGAAAAGAATGCTATTAAGAGAAACTTTGAGGAGAAACAATATAAGTGGCTCTCAGATTCATCAAATTATATCCACTGTGTGAGGTGCTATCATAAGCATCAGGAGAGTTTGTGAGATAGCACAAGAATTTAAAGAAGGCGTGAGAAATTTATTTCTAAGAAAGACTGGTAGAGGAAGAAATTCTCTCGTTAATTATGCAACATATTATTGAAGATAATTCTATTACTATTCGCGAACTGGCAGAAATGTTTGACATTACGAAGGATATGGTGTGGCGAATTTTGAAAAACGATTTAAACTTACGAAGTGTGTCATCAAAGTGGTTACGATATGATCTAACGGATGAACAAAAGGTTTTTAGAGTGGAATGTTGCACAAATATGATGCATGCTGTAAATGCAAGAAATGCTTTTCGATATATTGTCATCTCTGATGAAAAATGTTTTTTCGGAAAGCCACTTGGAAATATTGCAATCAGACGAAGTTGTTTGAGTGCAGAAGGAGATATCGAGCCAAAGAAAATCGCAAATAGAACACAATCCACCAAAAAATTCCACGTTATGATGGTTGTAACCTTTAATGTTTATTTTATTATAAAAGTTTACAACCTGGTATAACGGTTAACTCGGAACAATACATTGAGTTTTTGAGTGAGACAATTACAAAATTTGACATGTACAATTTAAAACAAGAGAGGCTGTCTATCTCATGGGATTTTCTTCGGTTACAAAATAACAATGCAGGGCCGCATACCTCAAAGGTTACCACTGAGTAGGGATGAATACGAAATTCTAGCCTCATTAAACAATCCCCATAATCGCCTGATATTAATATGTGCGACAGGATGATTTTTTCGATGATCGAAATGCGTCATTGTAAGAAGATAATCGCAACTGAAAATTACCTCTGAGAATTTCTCAATGCTCAGCTGGAAACAATGACACCAGAAATAATGCACCATGAGCACGAAGTATTTCTGGCTCATTTACAAAATGTTATTGATTTCAATGGTGACTATATTTAATTTGTACATGTTTAATTTAGTAACGATTTTTTTGTTTTAACCATGTTTTATCTTGTTGTCATATTTACATATAAATTTTGGTTTTAGTTTATTCATATCTGAAATATATTTTAATTAATTCTCATAATTCACATTTAATTCCAATTTGATTAAGTAATTATATGATAAATGATAATTTATTCATAAATTTTTAAATTTAATAACGGTTTTTTTGCGATAGACTAGACATCTGTGTATATATTTATGTCTACTTCGATATAAGAAAAATATTATTGAAATGTTAATTAAGATATCTATATCATTACGGTAATTTATACTTTTACAAATATGTAATGTGCATAGAATTGTATAAAACATGTCACATATTAATTAAGTGATTTGAAAAAATATTTCAAACAGTATGAATTGTAATTTATCTTAATACTAAGATAACATGTTATCTAATTTCTTCATAAATTGACATATTTTAATATATCAATTTTCAATTAAATGCTCTGAATATACCTGTTATTCAAACTCATTCAGGGAAATAGTACACTTTTTGTAATGAAATCATTAATAATTTTAGTAACATAAATTTATCTCTGATTTAACTCTAAAATATTATCTAAGCAATTTGTAATTATATCAGTATAGTATGTTGTATCTTACTGCTAAGTATATGTGCACCATAAACAAGACATTCACAAATTGTGAACCTTTCAGAAGTAAGTTGTTTGGTCAGTTCCACTCTAATGAATCGTGTTGCATTGTGGAAACATGAGCAAATGGCGGAGTAGTTATTCATGGAATACTGGACACATTCGTCACAATTAAGTGCAAGTTCATTTTCCTGACGAAATGTCTGGAAGAAAATATAATTCTAGCGTATTGCTGTCGTTAATATGTAATGTATGCTTTTTCTATAAACACTTTATTATTTATATACACTTGTATATTGTTTTCACTAATATAGTTTAAATCTATTTAAATCTATTTAATCTAAGCAGTAAAATAGACAAATAGATATGCACAACCTTTAAATCATATCCAATATAGGTAATACATGTAATATAAATAGTTGACTTAAACAATTCTAGAATCGCATACGGGACACAAATTACAGATAATATCTGTTTATTGGACACAGATAGGGAAATTTTTTATCCCAATTTTATTTTCTAAGTTATCTCAACATATAGTGGTGTTATTTTATGACAAATATTTAGAAGGATTTGTTTCTTATATTAATGCACAAAAATGTGTGAAATTTTGGGCACAGGACACGACATATATATGCAATATTAAATCCTATCTCTACTCTATGCTATATTATATTATTATTCACTATCAGGTGTGAAGGTGGGAGAAGAATTCGCCCCACGATCTCCATGAGAAAAGCAAGAGTTCGAGAGCCATTAGAGAGCTAGTCTTGAGAGAAGACACATTGCCTAGAAGGCGAGAATGGGGTCTGGCTGAGGAAGATAGTTCAAACTTTCTAAAAAGCAGGGCAGAAGAGAAAGAGTTCGCCTTTTCCATTCGGTGACATTAGCAGTTATAATTCTGACTACAATTCCTTTATCATAACCATATATTTGTTTTACTTTATATAATGTATATATTGAATAATTTATATGATCACAACAGAGACTGAGACTATAGGATATTATATTATGACTTAAACATGTCCTTGGTTTAATCTACATATAATGCTATTTTCGTTCGTGTATTGTTGTCATTTCTTGCATTAAATTATTTATTTGTTCATTTACTTCATATTTAAATATTAGGAACTGCGTCGATCATTTATTGATTAGTTAATGAAGGTGGACGCTGACGATATTGAATAAAATTTGTGAAATATGTATATGTTAAAGAACATGTATTTACAATACTTTATTTTAATCATAATGGATTGCAAATATCATACTCAAGGGTACACTGCAAATTATAATCTACTGTACTTTTAATAACAATATACACAAAGCTGCAAAATGTGTATTTTAGATTTAATATTTTCTTTAAATTCATAATTCACATGCGTAATTAAGATAATCTATAATTTAATATAATGGACTTCTATTATACTCACAGATACGAGATATTTGGTCTTAAACATGTAGTAATGGTGCAAAACTACGTAGTTGACACTGCATCTGTGAGAGAGATTAATCCTAAACCACGGGTTCAGTTTCCTGGAATAATAGCAAGTACGCAGTTCCTTGGCGTGAAGAGAACCATCCACAGCAAGTTGAGCAATGCCTTTGTTGTCAAACACAGTCAGTGAGTTTCTGCTTGAATGAGATATGCTGTACGTATTGTTTATATAACTGAATGCTGAAATGTGATGTTAATTTAATTGATGTAACTTTAGAAAGATGAGGTAACATATATACTAAAAATACATGAAAATAATATTTTATGTTCAAGAAAATGATTTTATATTATTTGTTATTGCACAGAGGTATAAGTATAATACAAGTCAGATAACAAATCAGGAACACTTTGACTGAAGGAAGAAAAGTACAGTCCTGTAACCTGATGTTGATATTATTGTTAACACATTTTAACTTTTATCAGATAAACATAATGTTACTATGATGTAAGAATTACAATTTTCTTTTTAAATTAATGAAATATAGTTTTTTATAATTTACGTCAGCAGTTTTAGGTCGGTGCTAGGTACCCTTGGGTCAATGGAACGCCGAACAAAGGTTTGACTATATAATATATTTGATATACCTTCCAAATGCTTAGAAATGAACGTCTGCCGTTGCACACATCGAGCATTTGGCTACCAAGACCCATTTAGTAATCATCACAAATTGAGCCAGATCAATCAATGGAATTAATACCGAACAAGATAGGATCAATGTAAAATGCTGCCTTATATTATTAAATATGAAAATATATATGCCAGACATTTTATATTAGGCAAAACTACTGACAGATATTTAAACATAAATTGACCTATGTTCAATGAAATACCGAACAGGATAAAGCCAATTGAAAATGATAGCTCATGATGTTTGAACACGAAATGACACATGCCAAACATTTTATATGGGGCAAAACTACTGACAGACACCATCAAATAACCCTATCCCAGATTTCAATTTTAAATTGACCTAGGTCAACGGACGACTGAAATGTATGAAACCAATTTAAAATGATAGCTTATGATGTTTAGACTCTGAAATACCACATATGAAATACCACATATAGCAGACATTTTATATTGGGCAAAACAACTGACAGACACCCCTTCAGGGTAGTGATGAAGAATATGATTCAACTGAAAGAAAAGTTATGACAAGTGCCTCCGACATGATATATGCTTCCTACAATACAACAAAAGATAAAGTACAACCATGGAAACATTCCGTTTTAGGTATAGGAATTATATCATATGACAGGATCGACAAAAATTTTTCAAACGTTGAACAGATTTAGCTACTGCATAACCTACGATCAAATCAAGGCTTTGGAGACCAAAATCGTATTCGCTTATATTGAAAAAAGGGAATGTCCTGATGGCATTTGCTGTCCATCATTCCTTTTGTTATCCAAATACCCGATGTGTGCAATGGCATACGTTCATTTGTAAGCATTTGGAAGGTATATCAAATATATTATATAGCCAAACCTTTGTTCGGCGTTCCATTGACTCAAGGGTATCTAGCTCCGGAACTATTTCTTTTTTTACCGATATTCAATAATTTCAAAATTTACTTATTAATGCCTTTTTTTAAATATAAATATAAATATTATAGAAAACGTATACTATATAAATTTAACCACAGAATATTTACACTTAATCCATTTTAGTTTTCCGGTCTGTGAAATTTCTTTTTATTTGGGCAATAATTATCTGAATCTCATTTAGGTTATAGTCTCTGCATTATTCATATAGTTTTATAAATTAACGCTATCTTTAATGACTATGAAGCAAAACACACACAAAGAATGTTCTCACTAAAAAAACGCAACTAGAGATCATTACCAAGCAGGGTGTTTTTTAAAGTTGAGAATGAGACTATTATCTAATAAAGAAATAAAAAATACTGTTAGTTTCACATTTTAATAAGATTCTTTCATGAAATATAACTGAATTATTCTTTTAAAATACAGTCAACAAAAATGTTATGATAAGATATATGATGTGAAGAAACATGATTTTACATATATTTACTAATTTGAAATATAAATAAAATATTTAGTACATTCTTACTTTTCATTGTTAATCCATAAACATAAAATTCACTAATACATAAAACAGAGTGGGTTCTTCTTTTAGTCAATTTCACATAATCCCCTTTTGTCATTACGCGATAATACTGTGTGACCTTTGCAGGTTGTTTTACCGTTTGATTGGCTAATATCATCTTTTTGTGATCTTTAGATTCGACCTGAAGGAAAATCAGAACAAATATAGCATTTAAATTTTTTCAATGCTGATTTTTTATAATTTATATTTGTAAATCTTGAACAGTATTTATTAAAAGCGTTTTTTACATCGAACTACTTACATAGTTTAACATGATAGTTCATATATAAATAGAAATTGCCTTAATATATTTCATAATATATATCGTTAATATTCGTACAATGTATTTATAATCTATTTTTAGTGTTTATATCTTACTGAATAATATTTGATTTTACATTAATTAATTTCATTTTTATCATGTTTAAGCTTTCTGTATTGAATATTTGTAATATATAATTCTAATAATAAACTGTGTAAACATCAATTTCAATACACTATCGATAGATTTTCCTTTCACTTTATGGAAATTTATAAATAAAATATTAATAAAAAAAAATATATATCTTAAGGAATGTGTGTATATGTATATGTTGAACTTTGAAATAATTGAAAAGTATATTTGATGTGTTTTTTTGGGGGATAATTTTTGTTATAGAATAGTTCTAAATTAAATATGGACATTATTTCGTTAAATATGAGGGGGATAATCAGTTTTACTATAATTTATTTTCGTGTCACCATTTTGCGCACAATCTGAAAGGCTTTGTTCATTCATTTGATTTTATTATAACAAGTTTTGTTAAAGTTTTTTAGATACGTAAATTATTACATATATATTGACATGTGCATCACATTTACAAATAAAATAATACGTTAATTCAACCCTAAAAGGGAAATTCTTTTTGAGAGAAAGAATGCTTTAATTTTTCTTTTATATCGAGAATTTGTGACATTTTACACTAAAACAAAATACATTTAGCTATATAGTAAAAATAAAAAGAATAACTCATATTTATGTCAATTACCGTTAGGTCAAAAATATCCAAACCATGAGAATCAACCAGAAAATTCTCCCCCATATGTAACACAACTGCTGATATGAAGAAGTCGTAGTCGTATTGCAGATCAATCCAGTGAACGGATCCCACATGTGTCAGATAAGTTGTGCTCACATCACCATCAATTGCTTTGATTGGTTCTGCCACTGTGAAATCTGACGCGGAAATTCGACCATTCTGAATGCGTTCGGCAAGATCGAAAAGACGATGTTCTAAAATCGGCAGAAATTGACCATTCAATTTAAACTTTGAGAAACATTTAAACCTTGCTTTCTAATTAAAAGGTTGTAGTCATTTCTTTGATTACCAACTGCTAAGACGGCGTATAGTAATTGTGATATTTGAAAATAAAACTTTGCAATAGATCAGACGACCAAAATATTACATTTCACAATTTTGTGCACGATTTTAATAAATAATTATTCCAATTTAATAATCGTTCACAATATTGAATTGTTCAAAATTAGTTAAAACATTAATTGACCTGGTCATGAAATATTACGAATATTATTATGACTTAATATATGCAGTTCTTTAAGAAAAGCTATTACAAAGTAGACTTCTTCTAAATATGATTAACACACCTAAAAAATAATTTTCCAAACGTTTTTACAATCAGCGGTTCTTGTACAACCCCTGACAAAAGAAACGCGACATCATAAAATGTTCTACACTTTTTAGAATTTTTCTATTTTAAATATATTTTCATTGAAAACTGAGATAATAAAAATATATAATTAATAAATAATATATATTTATTTATTTTAAATTTAATGAAGTTTAATAAAAATTAATTATATATTTGTATTATCTCAGTTTACAATAACAATATATTTAAAATAAAAAAATTCTAAAAAGTCTAAAAAATTTATGATGTCGCGCTTCTTTTGGCAGGAGTTGTATGTGAATTCAACGAAGCTGTAGGTATCTTATCAGTTAGGATTTTTTCTGATAGAATTTACTTCTGAATACGAGTTGAAATTAGGTTTGTTTGATTTATTTGGTACATTAGAATATATGGTTTTTTAAACGTGAGATATTTCAAATGTATATTAATAAGGTATTTTGTCAGAAGGAGATTTAGAATGAGAGTTGTTAAGTATAATACAATTAAAGCATTTTGCCAATCGCCGTATATCCAAATGCCAGACGCTTTCGCTCTTAATGGGGATCATCAGTGACATGCAGAGTATTGAACCGGGGTTCTCACGATTACAGTGCGAACTCTATAACCACTTGCTCACCGGAGCTTGGTCGATTGGCAAGGAAAATTTTCTAGCCATGTTCGTATATCACAAGAATTATATATTAGAATTAATCAAAATCAATAACAAGTGATGTTTAATCCCAACATCATTTCTCCCTTTAATGAGTACAGATCACGAAGTACACCTGAGCACACTTGAGTACAGATCACGAAAATCAATTAATCGACTGAATAATTATAATTACTAAAAATATTCAGTTAGTCATTAAAGAAAGATATTATGTTAAACTCTATCACACTCATACAAGTTTCAACTACGTTCTCGAAATATGAGTTGAACGCAGTAAGAATCTGTACAACATGAAAAGAACCAAGCAGAAATCAGTATGGACGTAATACGGCATCCATGGTCTTATTGCCATGGTTTTGCTGCCACGTTCACTTTGGACATACTCAAAATGCACGTATAAGTGGCTCCACGTTTTAAGCAACACATAGTAAGCACTTAATAAGGATGTAGTGAAGACTGCTTTGACCAGTTCGTTAGTGATGTAGCTAACACCTCTTGCATAGGGACCTTTAGGCGTACTACAAGCAATGCCTGAAGTAAGAGCTTGTATGAATGTGAAGGGACGTCAAAAATAAACCCTGAACGTTTTAAATTTGATTCAAACCTTAATGACTGTTTTGTAGATGAATTTGTAGTAGTGAGATACTGTCAATATTTTAAAATATTTTAAAAACCTTTTGAAAGCTAAAACTACGTTTCAGACAGTTTTTATTCGGCTTACAAAACTTCTTTAAAAGAATATAAAAACTCATTCAAAAGAAATACATAGCTTTGTATTGTAACTTATAGATACAATCCTTCAGCTTTTATTGCTTCCAATATAGTATTCGTCCTTTTGTGGTTTTAGAAATATAATGAGTGCATAATATTAAGTTACGTTTATAGAAATCTGTAAATTTACAGATTGCTATCATTAAATTTCTATATTCAATATAAATATTCTAAATAAACGAAATAATTATTGAACAACCTATGAATAATCAATCTACTTCAATATAATAACTGATTTTTAAATGTTTAATATTTGAAATATTTTTATATTGAAGTAGGTAAGGTTATATTTCGCAAACATATGTACACACATATAATATACAAGATACAAATGTCAGTTCTATTTATAAAAGGATAATTTACCTATTGTTGATAATCCAGTGTAATAGGACTGATCCACAACTTCTTCAACAACCTCCTCTAAAATTAGATGAATGTATAAAATGATCATGATTGATCAGAATTTTATGAAATGATCAGAACTGCACTTACTATTTTTTAATGAAATAATTTATCTAAATATATAGGTAGATAAAAATGGTAATATAATATTATATCAGGGGGTTATATTCACTTAAAATGATCAAATTTAAGACATTTTATTGAAAAAATATAATAAAAGAGACAATTTAGATATTTACAGTTTATTTCTTCATCCTAATAAATAATAATAATAATAATAATAATAATAATAATAATAATAGATATTATCAGTTTTAGGTATAAATAAATATTTATATTGAATATAAAACAAAATAATAACCATTTTTAATGTTATATCTAAATGTAAAGTTATTATAGTCAAAATATTTCTTACTTGGTATGAAATGGTGACTCAATTCATGATCGATATCTATAAGAATGCTCCGTTTTCGTAAATTTATCCCGTTTCTATTTCCTGAGACTGAGAGAATAAATATATTTGTACTTTCCTTTATTTATAATTGTTAACATATCTGATATATATACATACTATATGTACACATATAAACGTGGGGCTAATATGCAGATTAAAAAGGATTACAAACCACAGAATTATAAGTGTAAGAATAAGTAGACTTTATATAATAACAGTTTTTATATATTTTTTGTTTAAAAGAAAACATTCAAAAGAAAACTTAAAGCACCAAAAATACAAAACATGTTATGCAGTTTGTATATAAAGAGGAGTTACTAGTTTTGTTTATAATCCTATCTTTAGCTTTCATTACGTACAGCAGCGCTTGTATGCTTCTCTCCAATCATACCGCTGTAAGCCCCTAATGAAGTTATACGCAGGTGACACTAAATATAGTGGGCATCCTTTAAAATTATTAATATTTTTCCTTATTCACGCTGCTAGCCACTAAAATTATAATCAAACTGTTACTTCATATTTCAAGCTAATTTCCACTTTCTTTTTAATATTCTTTTGAATCAAATACAGCAGGAATGTATTTTTTCATATTTCGAATTATGTAGTTCAAATGGCTATAACACAAATTTAAAACAATACACCCAAAAAAATAAAAATAAACTGTCATATATATAATTTATCATTTTTTTATGCATTCATTCTAAGGTTGTCACAATTTTCATACTGAAAAGATTGAAATGTATATATGAGCTTGAAAGAAGCTTAAATGTATATATTTATGCAGTTAGTTGATGAAGTTTTTAGTCGTTATATTTACTAAAAGATAACTGTTGCCGAGTGACGATCAAGTAAGGTATAAATAGATCAAGTGTAAGTATTTCTTACGAATTCATAGTATTATTCTATATTTACGTGTTTAAGATCAGCAATATGTAACTAAACTTATATAAACAGTTTGATATATTAAAACAGTATCAACATAATAAAATATTCTCCTTATATTATTCACATATCATACGTATTATCAGGGTATATTGGATGCGCTGAGTGATAGGAAATAAATTAAAAGTTTCTATACGCATATTTCTATTTAATTCTTCATGTGAAAATTGTTTTTCTCAAAAATACAATGATATCCTCCATCACTGGTGTTTGAATGGGTGATTATACTTCACCGGCAAACTTCTTTACAATCTTAAAACAATCACACTATTATTTCTTTTTTGTAATCTTTTGCTGATGAAGAATATAATCACATAATCGTACGTGAGAACAAATAAATTCCATTGTTTTTAATAGAAGTAGGTACACCAGGGATGGAAGATGTCATTGTACTTAGACAAAACACCTTTTCACATGAAGAATTAAATAGAAATATGCTAATAAAAACTTGATTTCTATCATTCAGCATTCAAATTTAGAAATTAAGTAAAAATATATAAATATGAGAATAAAACAGATACGAATATATTATATATTACTCATATATATAATATATATCAAGTAAAACTTTAATTTATAAATAATAATAACTGAACCATAAAATACAGATGAAATAGAATGGTTTGTATAGGTATTAAAATAGAATCACATAAATTTGATTTTTACGAGCATAAGTACATAATATGAAATAATAAAAAAATAGACAAGTAGTCCGAATACATAGACCGTACTCGGACTATTGAATTTTTATAAATATTGTTAATTATTTCATTTTTCTATTACTACTGTAAATAGAAAGGTTAATAGCATATATTTAGTGTAATATGCTGTATTAAATAAATAAAAAAATAAAAAAACAAATAAATAAATAAACTTTAGTACAATTAAGTATAACGCATCGTTGACTATTTCCCTTCATTTCTCTTCGATTTGATGCTGCGAGAAAGCCATATCTTCTTACTAAGTACACTTATTTTTATAAAAAATCCAATGATTATTAATAATCCAACAGAAATTATCCTTTTTCGAAAGATTTTAATTGCTTTTAAAATGTGTATATTTGTTAATCTATTTATAGATTTTGTTAGAGTAAATTAGATATTGACATGCTTGATATGCTTGCAATTCTTCCGTAAGAAGTCAAAGTATCAGTGTTGTACCTTAACCAATAACACCATTATTAAAGGCATAGAGTAATTAAACAATTAAAGGTTTATTTTGTTTCCAATACGTAACAATATATTTAAAATTTAAAAATCTTCCATAAATAATTTTTACTTGATTAGTTTAGTTATTTGTGTCAATTTTCAAAGCGAGATTTTTGACAGGCTATTAAAATATATATTGTGATGAATTTCGAAAATATTAACTTTCAAACCATAATATTATGCATAAGCCACTTGATTTCCAGTTAAATCTTTCCAAATAAACATTCACATTATGAATAAATTTAGATTATACTCACCAGTAGAAAGCTCCGTCTAAAAAACATAAATTGAAGTCTATAATAAAATCTGAACAACAAGTGAAGCAGACGGGATTCGTTAAAGTCAAATACATGCTTAAGCATTTATATATATATAACTTATGTATGTACATGTTTTTTAGATTTACGTTTTTCACAAATAACATTTGAAAATATTTGAAATATATGAACATATTTGTAATTTTTTTAAATATATAAATGTACTAAATCGTGGAGACAAAGTATATACCGAAATAATTGACTATTTTTGTTTTAATTACTTATTGTAATAAATCTATGAAGAACTTAGAATATGACTAAATAGAACTACATTGTAATATTTTGTTTCAATACATTCGACTAAATGATGATTAAAATGTTTTCATTTAAACAAACCATTAAACATACGAATATACGTATATTATACAATATTTATTTATAAATATGCTTTAAAAATAATACTTCTATTTTTCCTTACATAATAAAACTGCATGAGATTGACATGCACTAAAAATATTCTAAGTATTTAATGTCATATTATTGGATATCTAAAAATACGACTATATAAGTAATAATAATATTATAAACCATTGAAATATATTGGTCCACTTATGTAAATTTACAAAAGCAAATTTAAAAGTTTAGAAAAACTACTCAATATGATATAATGGTAATAAACATGTTTAATTCAAATATCGATCATTTATCTTGATAGATTATACCATTGTAAATAGATAAGAAGAACCACTGAAAAGATTAAAATGAAATTATTCAATAAAATGGGAGCGAGCTTTTGATGTATATTTTAGATCATAATCATGGTCAGAAAAATATGATGTAATGTATACATTGAAAGTTCAGTCCCATTTTATTGAATACATTTATATAAAAAATAGTTAAGTGGTTTTTCTTATTTTTTTAAAATTATACAATGATAATAAGGTTACTATCTATTCACCTATTCAGAAAATACGAGTAAATTGAAACTGTTTTTACTGATCTACATGCTATCAATAATAATATGTAGCGCTATGCAATACAGTCATCGATTATAATATTAGTTAATTTCATTTATATAAGAATAAAGGCAATAAGTTATGAATATGAGTTTTGTCCAATTGTAGATTTTGAAGTGTGACTGCTAATCGTCTAATTATAATTTAAAAACATGTTTTATAAAGGTGAACTTCGAAATGCCACAACCATAAAACATTTGCGTTTTATACTTTAATACTATTTTACTTTTTGAATTAATTTACATTTAAGCTTTATTGATGCGATACAACAAATATTTTTACTTTCAGTTTGCTTTATTATTTTGTACTATGTTGTTATAATATACGACTAATATATATTGCACATTTATTGGTGAAATTATCATAAAAAATACTGTCAATGCTGGCTAGAGACAAAAAATGTTTGGTTAGATTTAATTTCAATAAAAAGTTGATAATTAACTAATTAGATTAAAAAATAATTAAAAATAGGAAAATGATATGACAAAAATTAAGTTGACACATTTTAAAAACGCACACTATAATTTTTCTATCTGGAATAAGTTTGTTTATCTGTATCATTTTTATCTGATTTCAGTCTAAAATGGGTCTTGTAAACGTCGCTTTTATAGTATCTCTAGATATCTTAAAGTTATGTAACATTTTGTAAATTATATATAGGTGGCTTACCCCGTAATTATAATACAAGGTGAATTGCGAAATCGCTTTTGCCGGGATATAATATTACATCTTAATTAATTAGTCGTCATT
>JAYRBW010121790.1:0-16953 GCA_036023295.1 Invenusta paracnida
CTGAGAAGCTTTACAATATTAAAAAACATAGTTAGCTCAAGTCAAATATATTTTTAAAGAGCTAACACATTTTATGCATATTTTAATTCTTTTATAATATCAGCTAACACACTTTTTGCCATTTTTGGCTAATAATAATATATTTAAAGTTATACACGTTAAATTAACAAAATAATTATATACACTAGATATACTTAATCATGCGATGGTAGATTTTAAACAATTTCAATAATTACATACTTAATCCTTTGTGGAAACCTATCTATTTCAATAAAATGTAACAATAAACGACTTTTGTTGCAAATAAATCCGAAGAAATGCGATGTATATATACAATATCTTCAAAATAGTACAAAGAAGCATGTTGTTAATCGTTCTAATTGCAGCATGTCTGCAAGTCTGTATATTAATTACATGCAGTACTATATATAAAATCTTGCTCTAATCCGATTTATACTTTTTGATATGAGCCCGATTGTAGCTGTGTTGTAAGTTGTTATTTCATCAACATCAATTATTGTTCTAAATAAAATGTGACTTAGACATTAATATATAACGTATGGGATTACACGTTGCACGATTGCATTTCGTGTTAGAGTTACCTATTTTTCTTATATTATGCTCTATTGTATTGAAGTGTATTTACTATTTTTATTGCTACTATCGTGTGGGTATACAATTGGTAAACATGCAAAAAGTATTTTTATTTTATAGTCTGCATTTACATACATATATTCCGTGTTTTGCTTGTATTGCATTACTAAAAACCCTCTCCACTTCAATATCGTATTATCTGTATCAACACAGTAAAACATAATGTGGTATAGTTTTTTTAATTATGATTATTAATATTTTTCCTTGCATTATTTTGTGTTGGCAGACTATTCATTGTATTAATTATGAACAGCTTTTAGTAATTATTATTGATAAACGGCTACGTCGACTATGATATAGTAGCTGCTGGGTTGTATGCAGATTGTAGCTATATAGAAAAATGAGGTAAATTATTATATAACATACCACTTTTGTGTACATATTATATGTCGCACAGGCATATATGGTACTATATATACATATTTTGCGTACTCACTTAATATTTTGACCTAAATTACTAACTACATTTTTCTCTTTTCCCTCTCACATTGAACTCAATACTTCATTCCAGTTTTCCTTTGTTCCACTGACTATTATCATTAGTATTACGATTATTTTCATTATTAAACTTCAATAATAATTACACTCAACCTCTCCCCTTAGCTATAATTATAATAACTCTTAATAATTTGTCTCAACCATTCACGCTTGCCGATTCACTCTTGCTCCTCTTTTTACCAAATATACATACCAAATATATACACATATTCTACCTGGATTCTTGAATGGTTATATAAACAACACAATACCCACGAATAATATTGGTAGTGGTAGTTGTTTAGGTTATTGCTTCAGCAGTTTCACAAAGTACGCGTCTATACAGACTTCTTCAACATATGATTCATTGTATTCTTTATTGAAGAAGGCTACTTTCTCATCTGCAGGATGATCTCTTCGACGCACAATCATCTTCCCCTTCTGTTCGTCTACAATGAGCTCTTTTGTTGATATTTGAAGTAGATAATATTTTGCTCTAGAGTAGGAACTAAGAATAGAGTCGCCTTTCCGTTTACCTTCCCGCCCCTAGCTAACTAAACTTTCTCCTTTCGTCTTCCTCTTCTTCACGTCCTCACCTCACTGTTTTAACGCGAAAGGCGACAATAACTGAGTGCAACTGAGCTAGGAGTACCGTATACAACTTTTCAGTCCACTCCAAGAAAACTTGTGTGTGATGAAGAGGGTTTCACATACTAGAAATCGATGTGTGCCTGGGTTGTTACCTCTTGTGCCCCTCACTTTTTTCTTTCAATACGGCTTATAAACAGAGTCAAATAAGAGGTATTATAAATTATATAATGTAAGTGTTGAGGGCCGATCTTCTTTTTTATTTTTTACTTCCTCTGTTGGCCTCTCTGCTTTGCCGATTTCACCTTTCGGGCATTGAGTCAAGTAATTTTCATTTCCCTCGTCTCTCTTTTTATAGTTTTTATAATAATAATAAAAGTATGTTAGGTATATATACTCAGAGCGCACAGTGAGTACTATGCCGATAAATGAAAGTTTGTCTTTAACTATATTATATACGTATAACACGAAATGTCTCGAAAAAAAAATTGGGCAAATATTTTTCTTGCACGTTTTTCTTCTTATATATATTCTTATATAACTGTTAGAGTAGAATATACGTGTTTGGTAATAAATGTATGTTAGAGAAATTCGGAAAAGATATCTAAGGACAATTGAGAGTTTTGTAATTATTATATAACCACCTTGATGAGAAGAAGAAACATTGATAACTCATATACCGTTTAATTATTGCCTGTCTTCAATTAATTTTTATAAATAACTAACCAATATAAACTGCTGTAGCATTGTGTAACATAGAACTTCTGTATTTCTCATATTGTATTATGATTCATTTATAGTGGAAAATTTAGTGAAACGATTTTTCTTTTACACGTTAGTCTTTATTTCATATACCCACTAATATTGTAAAAATTGTACTTTTTCTATAATTTTTAATAGGAAACCGGCGAAAATGCAGCTCTGAAATTTGGTAACAATTGAATTTTTTAAAATTTTTTTTCAATCTGATATGGACAAAATACTTCATCTGTAGGAGTCTTTTTTGTTGCTGCCAGGAACTATTATTTAATTGTAGAATAGACCTATACCATATACACTACTTATGCACTTACCGAAGGAGTTTTCAATTCTCTTGCAAGCCGATATGTTAACACACTACCTCTTACAGTGCTACATCATAATGTATCTTGTGCTCGAACGCTTATAGGGAGTGGTAACTGACGTTTAGCGACACTGACAGATTTTCTTCCTCGCTTCACTAACAGTTCAACAACAGCTATATCATAATTTAAAAACGCGCGCGCATATATAGACAAAATTGACGATCGGTTCGGCCATAAAATCTATAAATTGACACCCATTTTAGTTCGATTCGGCATAATAATATAAAGTGTTTTCTTCCTCTTTTTTGCTTTTCCCTCAAATTAGAAAGAGATAAATTAGAGATAGATAGAGTTAGGAGAAAAATCGAAGTGTTGTCCGTGTTTTCTTTTTTTTCTTCTTGGATGTGCGGACGACCACTAGCATGGTAGTAGATAGTGTGAAAGAATCGCCAAAAATCATGGAAGACTGTTTTTTCATTTACATTATTTGTGTTGATAGATGCGCGCATTGCAAGATTATTATTTTATATAGCAAAATTGACTATTGTAATTTACTTACCATTAATTTTAAGCTATCCGCCTTATGATTATGTCCATTTAAAATATTTGAAAATGGGAACTTATACGAGCATGATATGTACAGTGATGCATATTTGGTACATATATGTCTATTATAATATGTAACGATTACATAATTGATTGATTGAGATAAAAAGCTCTTTATTGAAATTAATTTAATTATTTGACTTCAATTTTTTCCGACAGTATTTGTAATACTTGTATTATATATAAACTTACAAAATTTGACATGTTTTAAATGTAGTCAATTAAAACTATACAAAAACCATGCATATGTAATTTTACCTCTGCTATAATTAAATATGTATTGCAGACTATTTCTTTAGCGAATAATATTTAATTAATATTATAATATTTTTATTAATATTAATAATATTTAATTAAATAATATTTTTACACACAAGACATGTTGCATTAGTTTCTATTAAAACGGGTAACTAGTTATCAACTATTAAAAGCATTAAACCTATATAATTAAATTAATACAAGCTTATGCGCATATTTGTCATCAAAATTAATTTTCCTTGTGTTTTTATTGTAAACATTTTCATTTTTTTCTAATCTTAGTTAGCTTTACTTTTCTATATTACTGTATTTTTTCCGCTAATCTACAAATGACTTTATTATTTTTATTATAATTTTGGTACTTGAAAACGGGATCATTTCTGTGTTTGATTAGTACAGTATTTTGTATTTCCAGCAATTTTCTTTCTTGGCAATGAGCCAAATTGTTCATATCCACCCTCCTCTATATATTCCCTTTTTTCTTTTTTCTATCTCCAGGGTTTTTCTTGATATCTTTCTTATGTTATTATATTATTGTTGTTGTTTCTGAGTCCACATTGAGTACGCGTGCTTTGAGTTTCCCTCCCTAACTCTGCCTACTTTTTAGAATAATTGTAACTCTTGTATATGCATAAACAAAAGACATGTATATTAGGGAAGTTACAAGACGAAAAGATATAGACGATATACATCGCTCTCCCATCTATTGGCTTTTCCATACCTGCTTTCTCTACATATATATCAGTATAATAATGCATATATACATATAATAGACTTAAGTTCTTCTTTCATGATAACTGCATGATAATAATATTCATACATTTGAATATCCACAACTAACTAATATAATTTTCCTTTTTAGTTAGCCAAACTTAATCCGTGTAGCATTGAGAAAGTTTTTGCTGTCATTGATTTTAAAACCGAAAATATCAGAGCATTGTTTGCAGTATATTTTATTATATTATTTTATAATATATATGTATTTATTACATTAAATTATAAGTATATTGTTCATGCTAAAATTTTAGTTTCAAGAATCTATTATTCCTATTTGTTTTTGAAATGAGTTCTTCCTGTTCTAGGAGTAATAGGAGTAACAGGATAACGTAATCTGATAAAGCTCATTAGAGTTACCTTTCAA
Source organism: Invenusta paracnida (assembly GCA_036023295.1). Lineage (NCBI taxonomy): Eukaryota > Metazoa > Platyhelminthes > Proseriata > Coelogynoporidae > Invenusta > Invenusta paracnida. Next base: position 4,789 of record JAYRBW010121790.1, read on the forward strand.
AAATATATTTTCTTATTTTTATAATTAGAAACATATTATAGGATATAAAAAAGATTACGATCAACAATGTCTTTCATTCTGTTATTTGTTTAATATGAGTACGAAGTCCCTAAATACATTTTACAAACAATAAATTTTGATGAATATGAAGTTGTTTTGATAGCGATATAATTGTCTAATTTCCATATATTTTCCATCTTGCATATAGGATTCGGAATCGCATCCATGGTTCGTGATGGACTTCAGTTTGGCCGGATCCTGGAAGCGGGTCTCCATCCAGGTGGCTGCAGTTCCACAGTTCATCTCGTTCGTTCTACAGCCTCTCTTCTCTTCACCTTCATACAGCTCTACTTCATTTTCCTCAATTCAAAGGTAGGCTATAATGTTCTTCATGGGGTTTCGTATCTTGCGCATGAAACATTTCTTATTTTAAGATAACATTCTTCTTTACCTGAAATGAAATATAGGTATTTCCGAACAAATTTTGACATAGTTTCAAATAAATATAACTGTGATTTTTAATTTAAATTGTTTTAACATGCGGAGGAGCAAAGTTATCTAATTAACACAAATATATATTTTTTCTAATTAATTTAAAATTTCTGACACGTCTACAAAAATTCTTTCTAGTATTTTTAATTATCGAAAACATTTTATATAACCTGCTTGATATCCTTTGAAAAATATATTTAAAGCTATCATTTCTTATAGCTTTTATTTCATTTATTATATTAAATGTTTTCAAAAATGCTTGAATACGAGTATGTAGCTATGCATTATTAATTGTGTGAATCTTCCATTTTACTTGTTTTTTTACGGTTGTCTTTTTACTTATTAAAATATTTAAAAATTAACACTTTTCAAATTTTCTCTTTTTGCAGCATTTATAAGTCAAACATGAACATCTATATACTAGTTTATCTAGAAGTCTGAAATCAGATTATTATATACATTATATATACATTATATATATACATTATATATTCATTATATATATACATTATATATACATTATATATATACATTATATATACATTATATATATACATTATATATATTTTTTGCTTGTGATTAGATATACAATTATGTAATTATATTTATGATAACTAGATAAATTGCTACTACATTCAATCATCAGTGAAATACTTAAATTGAAATGCTCTACAAATTCGTTGCATGTATAATAAAATATGATTTTTCAGATTCTAAAATATATTTGTTGTGACATTTGTATTTGAATGACAAATTTATTTCTAAAGTATTTATATTTAGAAGTAGTTAAGTTATTTTATGCCCATTCAATTTATCAAATTAGCGCCATTTGAAATTAAGTTAATCTTTAGAGACTGTTTATAAGTTTAATTATGTCTAAATTTCGTATAGAAATTAGGAATTATCATTCAGAATTATAGAAAGTTTTATACTTCCTTAATTTTGACTGCGCTTTTTTATAGATAAATTATCCTCCATGCAAAATTTTTGGATCTACCATTGTTTAAATCAACTTGTCCAACATTTGCCAATCTATATATATATATGTATATTGCATTCATATTTATACAATTTTATTTAATTAAAATATTGTTAATATGTATAGGATAGAATAATACATAGACAGAACGGCTTTTTCAAATAGATATCTGATATACAAATGATGTAAAAGTGCAAAAAATACATGGATGAAAATGAATTAACGATCACTATAGAAACGTTTTACGTGTATTGTTGTAATTAAAACTTGTATTTATTTGTCTTAAATATTTGTCTTAATTGAGATGAAATAGGAATAGTCGTTATATAAATACGTTTTCTTAATCTATTCTTATATGTTTACTTTATTACAGTAGGTGTTTTAGATATTAAGTATGTAATAGCATGTTAATAATTAATTGATAATAATTAATAGCATGTAAATGCGTATTATGTATTACCAAGAACAGTACTATACACACAGCTTTTCGTTTGGTTGAATAATTCATGTCTAACATTATTATGGACTTGTCAGATAAAATCTGCGTTAGCGTTTGCTATTTTGAATATTGACCTGAAGTAATTTTTTACTTATTTGTTTTAATTAACGGAATAAAGTACCTTTGGTCATTTTTGTGTGACTTTGTTACGATAGAGTTACTTTCAATAGACAATATTATATGGGCGTTTCATAGTTCGTTGCATTTTTTTATTAGAAAATCTTCGTGCTAATTATGAGGACAAGTGTTTTGAAAACTGTTCTTTTGTAAAATTATTTCATGCATAAAACATGCATGCAAAATTAGAATAAATAATTTTAAAATTGATTTTATTGAAATTGAGTTAAGCTGTTTTTTCCGAACTTACTTTTGATAAGTTTTAAATGTTTAATTTATATATTGATTAGTATAAGATACTTATAATATTGTCAACATAATATTTTAATTTATGTTTTTCATCAGTCAGTGTTGTTAATTATTTGATTAATTATCAATAGATCTTTTATATATTGCATAATAATCATATTATAAAAAACGATTAAAAAAATTGTAATCTTATTTAATAATTTAGTTAAAACTCTTAAATGTTAATACTTTAAATATTTAATGCAATTTTTTTAAAATAAAGTTGCATCATTTGCTTTTATGTTACATTGATTTTTTTGTTTTTGTGTTTTTGCATTCTAAAAAAAAAATTATAATTTACGATTTTAGTTTTGGAGAAGAATTTAATTGCTAGATGGTATTTTATACCTATACGAATTAAGTGCACAGACATAATTATCAATATATTGTACGTATAAGAAACTTTGATTGCATTAATTATGTTTCTTATTTGTTATATATTATTGTCCGTCTAGCTATTTTCTCTGAAGGTAAAATATATCCTTTTTTACGCAAAAATCCTTGTCAGCTATCCTGTGCATATTTCTTGGACATATCGCACGTTTTTGTTTGTGATAATAGTTACTATACTTGGTTATAAATCGAAGATTATATTCGATCAATAATTACTGTCAATTTGTTTTACTTCTAAGATTGTTTTATTGAGTGTCGTATAATGTTACTATATTATAGGGATGATATTTGTATTAGAATGTTGAGTTAGACATTCTGTGAAAAAGTAATTATTTCGTTGTTTCGTTTTATCTCACGTAATAACGTATCAATTATTATCACGTCCTAGGATCGATTAATTATTATTGAAATAAATTGTTCTTGCTTAAAGATTTATGCCTGTGTCTTTATTGTTGAAATGGACAGAGACAAGAGATTCCCTTTATAACCTAGCAAGACCTGTGATATGAGACCATCACTGTCTTGGTAGTTGTCAGTGTTCTTATATACCTACTACTCGTGTGGATATTCTATATTGATTCCTCCTTTGATGGGAAACTTATGGGAAATTTGTTTTGTAACAAGAAAATAAATCTACATTGAGATATTGTTAGTTAAAATATCCGACTTTAAACAGTTAATATGAAAACATATAGTATTACTACGTTTATGATAAAATCTTTGTTTTAATCCACAGTTCCTGGATAACCTTTAATATTCTTATTTTAAGCATTTAATCGTTATACTTGAATAACATATTGGTAACATTTTTATCAAAATAATAATACTATATCCGGAATATTTTTTAACAGCTTCTATTATATTTTATAATTAAATACCACTTGAAATATTACATTTCTTGTAAATTTTATGAAAAATCTGCATATTTTTATGTAACAGTTTATTTTGTATGAAGCCAAATACGACAAATATTGTAAAATGTGTAAAATCCTGTATCGTACAAAGTTTTGTATGTTTTTTCATGCTCATAATATATTTATCACTTTTATATTCATATTTGAAAATAATTTTTTATATTTCTACTTTCTTCAAGTAGCGAATTTTATATTACTGCATATTATACTTATAGTCACATTCTTTTTAGAATATATTTTATCTCAACAAAATCCTTTAATACTGAACAAATCCGGACTAAATATCAAATGAAATAAATCTTAAAAATGTATTAAAATACAGTAAATATTTGCCGACAAAGCTCTTGGCATATATACATATAGACATTATAGTGTAGTTTAATGTACATATTGTTGTTTTCAATGTAATGTTTATAGTGTTTAATGTTTATCTCGTACATAACATAAAATATACAAAATGAACACGAATAGGAAAGACATTGGAGAAGACAGGACAGCACTCCTACGTACACAAGACCATACACTTATTTGATCAATTTCTTCGCTTTTATACAAATTCTTCAAAGAAAAATTAAACTTTCTTCTTTATAAAACTGGGAAAGGCATTATACCATAACACATGCTCGAATAGGCTATAGACATTGTTTGGTATAATATAGTGCGAATCAATGCAATTGAAAAGTATATGTGCATACGTCTAAATACATACACTACAAAGCATCGATGTGATTCTGTTCTACAACACGTTCACTTCAAAGTAGGAAGTGACGAGTCACAAAAGTTGGGGAGGACGGAAGGGAGGAAATCGAGTCGGCGTAGCGATTGAGACTGGGTCAAAGGAGGAATGAAAACTTAGAAAGTGCCATTAAGTGGATCCCAAGAGATAAATTTATCTCGATAAACATAGCTCCTTGGAAGCATACAGGGGAGGAGAGGGGGAGTAGTGATCAGTTCCAATTTAAGGATCTAAATCACGGCAAAGAATCCACTCCGATTAATATTAGACATTGAAGAATTAATATTATAGTTTAGAGTTTTAAGGGAAGGAAAAGTTATGACTCACAAAGGCGAGAATTTTATTCACCGTGCATCCAAGATCAATTTCACGTCTCCTCTATTCGTGCGATGTTGTGATGAGAGAATATAATAAAGATATATAGGGAAACGGCACTGGACACGGAAATTTATTATTTCATCACAAATCAATTTATATTTGAGTATAAATTGGTAAAAAATCTATAAGGAGAGAATATGGGATAACGATATATTTATATAGACAGATGTATAATAATTATTATACATCTGTCTATATAAATTTTTTGTAAACTCAAATTACGTTTTGTATTCAAGTAATATTGAGGAGTATTATTATTATTTTTCATAATTGGATACTTTGATTAATCTTATTTTAATTTAAAAGAGTTAATGTTGACATTGGCGCAATTTTTAATGAGATTATTATTTTTTTCATTTTAACATACCTATTGCATAGTACAGTTTCAATATTTGTTTTATACTATTAGTTTTAAATTACATAACATTAACTATTTTTTAAATAATCTAGTTTAATGTATGTTTTAGAACATTTTTGTGTTACATGAATTGAGAAGTATTTTAGTTATCGTTTAGATTTAATACTATGATATTTACTTTTGCTTTTTTGAGTCAATAATAAATAATAAATATTAATTATCTTTTATCTGAGATATTATGGCTACAGCATTCATTGAACTCATTTGATGGTGTGTATACGTATTGAGCATGTTTTGACGAAAGTCGTAATTAATACAGATCACTTTTACTACATAAATATTCAATTACAGCATAAACTCGTAATTTACGCATACATATCAAAGTTAGTAAAATTAAAACTATTCCTTTAGCTATAAAAATGTATGTGTATAGCCAAGAATTTGTTGCCATAATACGAGTACATTATACTAAATACGAGTATTCTCTTAAGTATTGTTTTAAAATATTGTATGCTTGTAAGCCTATATATGTATATGTTTTATAAGTGTGTCTGTAGGATGTATATACATACAACATGTTAGTATCTATAAGAACACTTGAACATTTAAAAGTTGGCTTATCTTTCATTCAAAATGAAGCATGATACGTTGTCCTTCTTATTTCCATATCTTTCCAAAATTCAGAGTCTGCAGAGTTTTGTATCTCAAGATAAGACGTTTGCTAGCCTCAATAAGCATGTATACAGACACTCATACATACAGAAATTTCGTATGCGCATCAGAAATTCGTTTAACAAAAAATCGCTCTTTTAAATATGCAAATGTCTAAAAGCTTAATGTGGCATAATATTTGGTCTCTTCTAATCATGTTTGATAGTATAACAAATTTTACTTCAAATATAAAATGATTTATAACTTATTTTTTCAAATGTTAATTATTTATTAATTGTTTATTAATTTGGAGCTCATGAATTATACGTTCTTTTATATTCTTAATATTGTGTAAAAATCATGATACGCAAATTAGTAAAAATCAACATCTTTATAGCCACTAAAGTTTTTAATTTGTTTCATCAATTGTACCTGTTCCGTATTTATTACGATTATTCTACTAATACAAGTGCTGAATCAATATAGAGTACTATTTAATATTAATTTGGTACAATGATTAATAACTGCGTTTGAAGATTATACATCTTTGTTAAAGTTATTGTAATAAAATAAGCACAATGTATTTATACCAGCAATCATTGTTAAACAAAATTATTTGTCATGAAAACTGTTCATTTGATATATTATTTTTTTAGTCAACTTACGAATGAAATCATTTAAAATTTAGTTATAATTTTCATTAAAAATTACATTCTTAATTAGTTTAAAAGCTACATAACAATTTAATCAATTTTGGGTTTTACATTTTAAAATATGTATCATACTTATCATTCCGTTTTAATTTATTCAAATTAATTCAAAATTTTATAAAAAAAAATTATTTACTCAGTATTACTTTAATGATAATTATAATTACAATAAATAATTCATATCTACCAGTGCTTATTTACTTTAGGAAATATTTAAGCTTATTTGTGTTAATTTCTAATAATTTTTCGCATCTCGAGAATGATACGTTATCTACATATATATACATATTACATAATAAAATAATTGATACTATTAAATACTATTTTTCTTTCCAGAAATGGTTAATATTATTATTAATTTAAAACGTTTTTTTTACTATCGTTATTACGAACTTTGAAAAGTATAACTTCAAATTGAACCTTATTTGTAGAAATTCTGTTTAAAATTTAAATTGACTAAATTTTGAGGTTTGATTACTTGAAAAAATATGGCCTTTTAAATTAATTTTAATATCACGTCTTAAGCATAAAAATACACATATCATGTTATTATATTAAAGTACCTTTAAAGTATACGTTGTCAACGTCTATTATCAATTTTGACAGATTTTAAGCATATAGAAAATGATCTTGTTTTTTTATATTAATGTTTAAAACAGTCTATATTAAACATAAAATTATTTATTAAGCATACATATCTAGTTTTGAGTTTAAATATATATACTTCTATAGTATATGTATCATCTGTTGATAAAATAGATACGTTTATATATTTATTGTTTCTAATAAAGCTACATATATTCAGATATAAACCCAAATTATTCTCGTATATGGTTAATATTTCTATTCAACGTATACAATACTTACATAGTCTTATACTTATATATATTCATGATGGCGAAATTCATTTGTCTGTAGATTCATTAATTGAGTTATAAAAATCTAGACTATATATACACATACATATATTGTAGACTTCATCTTCTGGGAATTATATATAGTACAGTATTTAGAGTATTGTATCCTCTCCTGGTGCTACATTATTCTTTCTATCGATATACTTCGGCATAATTATACGTATAGACTATATTTATTATTACTAAGACTATCTACTACTCAATATTTATTATATAAAAAAGTCGACTTTCGTGCTTGCCAATTTCATCTCAGTTACACACTCTCAACATGCATGCCAGATTTAAAGGTCGGAAAAGCTATAACGACAATTAAAAATTAAAACAATTATATGAATAGAGTTATATTGCTGTAAAATCCTCGATAAGCACATAATATGCAGTTAATAGTATCAAAAAGTTTATCTTCGAAGAAGCATTGAATGAAAACGACCTTATATTTGAAACTGAGCATATACACTAAGAGATTTGTTTGGGACTGATCATTTCTATAAAGTTCACTGATTTTCTGACATATCGCACTATTTACTTGGATAAGTTTTAACAAAGCCGGCTTTGTTGTAGTCTTTCACTTTTACCTTTCAAATATAATAAAAGGAAGGCCAATTGAGGATATAGGCATTTATTAAAAGAGAGCGTTTTTGTTCACTTATACATTTTTTGAGGCAATTAATATATTAGTAATATTGAAAAAGCAGTATATAATATATTAATAATAACATCTATAAGTAATGTTTACAAATTGTAACAATATATCTTACCTATCAAGAAAATCGAAATATAAATATCAAATTGTCAAAAGTACTTTTATACAGCCAGACAGAAAAATTAAGTTAATTATATAATTACATGAATACATTAAATTAACACATTTGATTTGTACAACCAAGTTGTTAGCGTTGAAGAGATTGAGATATAAAAATAATGAACAAAATTTTAAGATAAAAGAAGGAAACATTGTTACTGATTTATGAGTTTAAGTTGTCTTCAACATTGAAAAGTCACATTTAAAGTTGTAAATGTTTAAGTTTAAAAAAGTATGTTTAAAAAAGGTAGGACGCGTGACGTAGATATATGTGAAGGCCAGTTATCGTTAAAGTGGAAACTTTAAAATGATTTTTAATAAAAATTTACACGTATTACATTTTTAAATAGATGATTCATGTAGTTTGAAACATGGAAAAATAGACAAAGTGCGAGAAGTTTAAGAATTCTTTACAGAAACTTTACAGAAATCAGATAATAATAAATCGATAAAAGAGAAGTTATCCGTTATGTTTAGAAAACGTTAAAAGCGTTCTATTTGATAAAAAAAATCAAGTAAGGCAAACTTTAAAAGTAAAAAAGAAAAACTCTGTGACAATGTTTTTAGTTAAATAGACAAAAATAATGTGTTAAAATTTGGTTTATGTGTCTATAAAATGCTTTAATTTTAATTTGATTATTTTATTTTAGATAAATGTTTAGACTCTTGATAAACTCTTTGGACATTTTGAATGCTTAATATAATTTAATCGTATTATTTATAATCTTGAGGGATTTTAAACTGGTCGGTTTATGGGGAGAATATTTTACTTTTATTATTTATAATTTCTATTTTATGGTTATTGAGATATTTTTTAATTTATTTTTAATTTAATGGTATAAAATTGTTTCAACTCAGATTCATATGCTAATTGTAAATACATATAAATGTTTTCATTAGCTATAGTATTGTAACTTCATATTTCATTTATTCACTCTCATCTGTATTATAGCAAGATGAATAGCAAGGTGACTAACTCATCCTCTTCAGTCAGACTAATTGTAATTGAAATACGATTCCATTTGCATATTCTTTCATGTGTATAGTACTATATAAATCGTTGTTTTTTTATATTTTGAGATGAATAATTTAAATTCTGTAATAAAAATGTTATTACGTAATATAAATCATTTTATTTTGTATTATATTGTATTTGTGTGTAACAAACCTGATATAGTTTTATACCTGTGTACTGAACTAGTTTGAAGCTTATCATGGTTAATATTTCTATTATATACTGTTTAGCGTATTTAATGGATACTTTTTGGCATTCAGGATACTTCGTTTTGGTAAAATTTTAGTTTAAATTGGTTACAATTGTGTATATAGACACCTTAATTTGATATAGCGTTATCAGAACTGAACATTTTTATTATATTTTTATTGAATTTACTTTTACAGAGATAAAACGTTTAAAAATCTTTATTTATCGAACACACCTAAACAAATTATTATAGAATAGATTTGTTGAAAAAACGGTGGATACATTTATGAATAATTTAAATAGAATTCTAGTACGAGTATATATATATAAATATAATCTATATAATATTTGCGAACTTATTTTGACTAAAATCTTTTTAATTGTAGCTTGAAACACCTTATGAAAAAGTCGTAAATCATAAAAAAACATAATGGATATAAATATATTCTATATTTTCTACAATTCTTTGTATATCTTCCTTTTTACGACAGTACAATTTGTCACTGTTTAACTTTCTACTTCAGATGATATATTCACATGACGGATGTGACTTCCTATATTATGTGTTGTATACTAAACCACCAGCTCTTTAAACTCTTCATGTTATGAAAGAAGAGGCAAATATATTTCACAAAGGTTATGCTATTATACCTATCTTTTATGCTATGTACTTAGCATTAAAAAGCAGTAATGACGCCTGAAGCTTCAGACACATTAAGTTTATTTTTTTATGAGTATTTCATTTGTTTTCTTTGTGTGTGTTTTTTTAAATATGAGGCTTATTTAACTGAAGTGTATTTTACAAATGTTATTTTGATATATACTTGTTTTGTGGATGTCATTTTAGTGGTTGTGTAAATTAGTTATTTCCAGAAATCTATTTTATTTATTCGTATATTATGCAAATTTTATGAAATAATCCGATATAGTTTGAATTATATAGCTTGTAACACATATACTCAACATTACATATTTAAATTTGACCAATAAATTCTTTAATACACCAACATTTATGTGGAACTATATTATGCGTATTAAACAATAATCGATTTAAACTCATGCCGAACTTGGTTAATTTAGATATGCATAATATAATGTAGCACATGTATGATAGATTTGGTTAACCAGATAAATACCATAAATATTTAAAACATTTAAAATATTTAACTATAAATGATTAACCATATATTTCCAGATTACTATTTAATTTATCTGCATTCTGTTTCACATTTTGATAATAACTTTATACTCAAAACTTAGGTAATTCTCGCTTAATTCACTTTTGACATTATATGCAAAGGATATATATACATAGTGTTGGGATATATCCGCAATGTATGTGACGTGTATGAATTATGTTAATACTGAATAAAAGACAGGTTTTCCACAACATAGTGTTAAAGTATTTAAATAAGTTAGCTAGAAGGCCAAGTGTATGCTGTAAATTTCGTGTTTATTAAGATTAGTTAGCAAATTGTTTAGTTAATCTTAATCTTAATAAAAACGAAATTTTCAGCATACTCCGGCCTTCTCGCTTATTTATTTTTATGTTAATACTAGTGTTAACTAAGATGCATAACATTTTTACTCTTTTTAATGTATACTAATATATTATATTTTGTTGCTGACACTGTTTCGATTGAGTATATTCGGGAGATGTTTGAGATTTATACTTTTTATTTTAGAATTATTTCCAATTTACCTAGCCTATGATCAAATCAAAAACCACTTTATTTTGTTCTATTGTGTTCAATTCTACGATAACTCTAAAACAGGATTCATGCACGAATAATGCTAAAAAACGCGCGTGATCAGTATGAATATAATAAGCTGCATTTGTCGAAGGCTCAGTTAAACCTATACTAGGGTTATGGTTTAACATTTACCCCAATAGGGAAATCTCAGTTTGGAAATGTCAATCGTATTTTTTTAAATTTATTATTCAATTCGAATACGATGACTATTTCTAAAATAAGTCATTTTAATATTTTATTTATCAATTTGAACATGAAATAACTTTAATCTCTACAATTAAACAACATACATATACTTGGTACTTACCTTAACTAAATATAGAGAATGGTAAAATGAATTTATGCTTTGATGGTGCATATATGTAAATACAGTTTTGTAGTTGTCATGAGCTTGAACTACTCAATCTAAATATGCTAGTATAAACCAGTCCCTTCAAGCCAGAAGTACGTATCAGGGTTTGAATTTTTTTGCCTTCGAGTTTGAAAGCAGGAGCTTAACCCATTTGGTTACTGTTCTTATTATGGAGATTTTCAGCGTCGATTGTTTCCTTTGATTGACCAATAAATTGTTTGTACTATAATAATGCTGCACAACTTACAAGTCAAATGAATAAAAAATACTAGTATAAGTTTGACGTACAATTTAATATAGTGTCGTCATTTTCGCATATCTCTTAAAGTAAAATTTTAAATTAACTTCATTTAAATAGCTATTATTAACTTTATATTAATTACCTAAATAGTTTTGTGAATTTGTAAGCTTTTACATTTCAATATAATTCTCCATTTTTATGCCTAATATGGATGAAGCATCACCGTATAGAGTTTTCCTCAGCTTCATTAGTAGTAGGGAAGGAGTGCCACGAGAACAAAGACCCCCCCACTCGAGTAAAGTACTTTTTGAATTTCGCGCCAAAATTTTTCAGCCAATAAGAGTCGCGCATTTTGTTTAGGCTGCTATGGCTTCCTGTTG
>JAYRBW010121801.1:0-39207 GCA_036023295.1 Invenusta paracnida
TTACCCACTTTTGCCTCTTCTACCAACATATGTTCTCACTTACACACTTCTATCTCTTCTACCAACATATGTTCTCACTTACCCACTTTTGCCTATTCTACCAACATATGTTCTCACTTACTTACTTCTGCCTCTTCTACCAACATATGTTCTCACTTACACACTTCTGCCTCTTCTACCAACATATGTTCTCACTTACCCACTTCTGCCTCTTCTACCAACTTTTGTTCTCACTTACCCACTTCTGCTTCTTCTACCAACGTATATTCTCACTTACCCACTTCTGCCTCTTCTACCAACTTATGATTTCACTTACCCACTTCTGCCTCTACTACCAACATATGTTCTCACTTACCCACTTCTGTCTCTTCTACCAACTTATGATTTCACTTACCCAATTCTGACTCTCCTACCAATATGTTATCTCTCTTACATGTTTGTTCTATGTCTACCTCTACTTCCGAACATTTATCTCTACCTCCTCCCTAAACTCCTTAGGATGATTTCCCCTATCCAACAGAACACTTCAAAAGGGATTTTAGAGAGGAACTTGCGAGTTGTAAAGTTTAGTTGTTATGTAAAAAGTATTCATTATTCGTTGTTGCAAATATATTTCTCTGACATGCAGCCGCAATCTATATCTTAAAATCATTACAATATTAGATTGCTTATTAAACTCAGCAGTATATAGCTATGTAATGAGCTGTGTTATGAAAAGTGTCATATAACCATGATATTATCTGTATTAAATGTACAAATTCCATTATCGCTTATTTACATGACGTATTTTTTATTTCTATGTTAAACTATAGTTAGTATTACTAGGTAGAACAAATATACATTTTAATATGTACATCTATAAACCCACAAAGTCTTTAGTATTTGGCCGCGTTTTGCTCAATATTATAGTTTTTTCAGTAGTAATGTTTAATAAAAGTCGTGTTAACATAGCTCAATGAAGCAAGTGCAGCTTTTTTACATATATTAATTACACCAATGTGTCCCCTTAGTTAAAATGATAACCTATTTGTGATGAATGTCAGGTTTCCTTGATGAAAGATTCGGGAATCTTTCTATACAAAGCGCCAACAAGCTGGCATAAACTGCAGTTCGGCCAACCTGAAGGTCAACGATCTGCTGACCGCCTGTTTCCCAGTAACAACTTAAGTCAATCAAACGTTGGCTGTGCAAGGAGACAAGCCAGCCTTACCCAAAAATGCCGTGACTTCTATTATTTGTATGTATATCATAAATAATTATATTTCCCACTTATAATTATATAAGTAATTATATTCAAATTACATTTTTATATTAGTCAAATCCCTCCATTACTCATGTACCCCTTTTTATATTTTTTGTAAGGTTCGGGAGGATGAAATTCTTCACAGTAATCGAATCTTTCCTAGTATGCGGATTCTGACTTAAAATGTAATATGACGTGTCATATTTCCGGTTTGCCGATTTATGCGTCATAATTCCGTTGTCCGATTATCGATTTTAAAATTACCTAGAAAACGGCAAGCTTCCTGTATTATGACGTATTATTAATAGATTTGTAATCGATATTTACTCGTCATCTTTTAGTTTTAAGTTCAAATTCGAATTATGTATTAAAAGCAAATATTTGAAAACTTCAGTTCAGTATTAAATACGCAGTAATATAATAATTGCCAAGCAATATCGATTTAATATCTGTAAATTATAGTAATAATAAGCTCATATTCATTTTATGCATCACGTTGTAAATTTTATTGACAGATATCGTTCTATTTCAATGAAATGTATATACAGTATTTATCTTTAAAGTAGTATAATATATTTATTGTTAATTATTTAACATATTTGTTTTATTATGAAAATAAGACTGTTTATATATTATTAAACATGAAATATTTACTAAATATATAAACAATATTTATATATATTTTAGAGGTGGGTACATTTTGAAGTTAATTATTTTATTAAATAATATAAGTTATTCCATTCATTCAAAAATGTTAACAAAAAACTTTCTAGATCAAATTAGTCACCTAAATACACAGCTTATAATAGACGTTGTAAAGTATGTTTACCTACGAAGGTAACTTATGAATACGTACATACAAAATGTGATAGTTCAATATACAATGTATCTACCTAAGATTAGGAATTTAAAAAAATACAAATATTATAAATCAAGGAGTGATTTGTAACAAACAAACAAAAACTTCACATTTGAAGTAAGTTTAGATTTCCAGAAAAACGGCTCACTTTAGTTATACTGGGACTTTTAGATTTTTAGATATTAAATGATTCGTTCATGAAACGTTCCCCTTAAGGTAAACAGTGTTATTGATAGTTATAAGATAATCACGTATTCATAAATATTCAACTAGAGTAAATCAAAACTAAAGTTTATGTACATAAAACTTGTCCAGTATATAGTGTCAACAAATTCAATATTACTTTTGTAGTTTTTAACAAATCTGAGCAATACTTACGATCCAATCAATGCAATTATCTTCAATAAATTCATCGGATGGACATGGAATGAACTCTAAAATATTAAATGATACATTGTTGTAAAAAAAATTCACAATATGGAATCATAGATTTATTCGAAAAAAATATATAACTGACAATAACATGTTTTAGCACTATTTATTTCCAATTATTATAAATAAACACAACTGATCATTACATTTCATAGAAGCACGTAGAATTGAAATATATAAATCAATTCCAATTTCAATCAGTCATGTTTAAAAGTGTTCACAAGTTTTCTCACATTTACCAATATGAAAATGCTCACAAAATATATTAAAACAATATAAATTAAAATATTACTCACCCACAGTAGCAACTATTTTTCTGACGGATTTTGGATTTACAAACCAGTTCCTTAATCCCCATATTATCAAAAGGTCACCATCGTTGTCAATATATTCGATATGAACGCATTGGCCGATAATATGTGACATACAATCGTTCCACTCTCCATGACCTGCTTGTTGTCGACGAACTAAGTCAAGGTCATCATTCACTTGAACGATATCTCCTCGTTCAAACATGGACAAATCTGATTGGATGAGATACAGAGACACTTAAAATTTATTAAAGTAGAACATGTTGAGAAATAAATAGTCAATTGACGTTTTTTGAGACCCTTGATCATAAAAAATTGAACAAGTGTTATAACGAAACATACATTTAAGCGTCATTCAATAATCACACTAAAATGACTGACATATTTCGTTGAAACATATTCAAGTTTAAATAGATTACAATTATTATCCAAGAATATTTGATCATAGAAGACTCACTAAATATTTGCAGAATTAAATATACGATATATTCACTCGAAGTTCAAATAAATGTAATACATATAAAATAATTCAACAATATATCTCAGTAGCCTTAAAATAAATAAACCATAAATTGTGACAAGCTTTAATCCAGAATATTAAAAAAAGTTTCAAAAGTACGAACATGTTTTACACATTGAACAAGTTTAATTCCACACTAATTAAATAAGGCCAACTTATATATTTTGAAAAATCACTTTGAAATATTTACGCGAGATCAATAATGTTATCCCTTTAAATTAAAATGTGTTCAACTCCATCTTAGATGGTTTCTCCGTATATGCAAATTTCGAGATAGTGGCGTAAGGGACATGGCGGCTTTTACAATAATCTGTTTGTTTGTTAGCATTTTATAAAATTGAATCTTGCAATCTATCATTTAAAAGTAATATCCATGAATTACTGAAGTTTCGTCGTGAAAAATCTTCTACTAGAATCCATTGTTTTTCGTTTTCTTTAATATGTTTTGATAACTTTCAAACAAACTAAGTAAAATATATCGCCATTTGTTTTTATTATAATAATGCTCCTAGAAGAGCAAAAAATAGTTTATTAAGAGAGACGATGTTCCATTTATGTTTGGTTCGTTCACATGTGCTGAATTCATGTCAAGCAATTAATGAAACATGTAATCAGCCAATACAATTAGTTTTTAACTAATTCATGACATTTTTTAACTATTTGGTTCTGATGCATCATACTATTCATTATTCGAGCCACATCAACATACATATGTTTTCAAACTAAAACAGACATTGATGAAATTTTCATTCGTTGAGTTTCTGTAAGATTCAATCCAAATAGCAAAATCTGTTTAATTATGACTGGATGCATTTCCATGCACTAGAAGGGCAAGAAAATCGGTATAACTAGAACGTCGAGAAGCGTCATATTACGCATTTCTTTTTATGTCATTTTTTATACATTTATACTTCAATATCACTACAGATATGTTTCGAGTATTATTTTATAGAAGTATTTTATGATAAAAAATTATTTTTTCTATAGAATAGAAGCCAAATAGCTCATCAAATAAAAGTATGTCAGTACATTTAAGCGAAAACATTAGATTATAATAAATTAAAATATCGGAGAATTTTCACACTTATTTGATCAATAATTCTCTGATTCATTGCAGCGTGCGTCAATTGGAACATTGTGTATTGTATATAACGTCAACTATAGCTGCTGGGTCATCATAAAGAAGGAGAGACTATCAATATTAATTTATTACGCAATAGTAGTGTAACGCCTGTACAAGGTAAGGATGAAACGATGTGGAATTTGATCCAATCAGCTGGCAATAGGAGACGCCCTCAGGACCGGCGGAATGTTTTTACTGAAAGAAGCGGCCCTACACAAGTTTGTAGTAAAATTGAAAACCCCTTAGACGCTTGGCGATTACTTTTCGATAATTGGATGGTCCAGCACATCGTGGAAAGCACCATAGAATATGCCTATATCACTTTGCCACACTGGGATGTCACTGATGAGGATGTAGAAAAATGTATCGGCCTCCTTTATCTACGAGGTCTTTTCAATCAATGCAACTTCCCTTTCAAAGAGCTCTGGTCAAAGAAATTGGGCTGCTCTCCGTTTGATAAAACGATGACTCGGGAGTGGGCTTGCGATACCAAAAAGGTTATTCGCTTCGACAGAGTAAGAGATCGACGCGTCAATCTTTTAAATGACAAGTTTTGCCTGATGTCACCCAATTTGGATCAATTTATCGAGAATACTCAAAGAGCATACCGGCCAAAGCCATTCTTGACAGTGGATGAACAACTTTTCCCCACTAAGGCGAGATGTCGCTTCCTCCAGTATATGCAAAAAAAGCCAGATAAGTTTGGCATAAAATTCTGGCTTTTGGCTGAGGTTGAATCCAAATACTGCTTTACGATGAAGCCAAATCTGGGACGAGATAAACAACGAGTTAACTTGGTTCGTACACATGTCGTGACCACCCTGATGGAGCCCTTTTACAATAAAGAATACAATGTATGCATGGATCACTTTTTTACCTCGAAGATTCTCGTCGAACAACTTCTGTAAAACCGAACAACGCTCGTCGGTACAGTCCGGGCAAACAGGCACCAACTTTCTTCTCGACAACGTCTTGCACTCCATGATTCAGTGTTTTTTCAAAGTGGAGATCTCAATTTGACCCGGTACCAGGCCAAGCAAATCAAAGTGGCATACATCTTGTCAACGACCCATACTGGTGCCAAATGCTCTTCCGAGGGTAAGAAGAAGCCTGAATCAATCGACTTCTATAACCAGAACAAGGCAGGCGTTGATATGCTAGATTGTATGGCCAGAATGCTTTCAAGAAGTCAGGATGTCATTGCTGGCCCTTGGCAGTTTTTTCAACAGTCTCGACATCTGTGGCATCAATGCTTGGATCCTGTTTAAGCAGTCAACAGATTCAAGAATAACACGTCGAAATTTTCTTCTCACACTTTCCGTCCAACTACGACGAGAAATCGATGGAGGTGATCACAATCCGCGTCCTGACAAACCTCATATGGTTCTCAATCGTAGAGTCTCTTGTGTTATAAAGTCAAACTGCCAAAAAAATGGGAAAAACAAACTGTGTACTTTGCGGCCAGTGCCAAGCTGTTATTTGCACAAATTGTGCATAATGTTTGAATTTTGTTAATTTTGACATTTGTATCAAAATATTATTTCTAAATGCTGTATATCTCCATTTTATATTGTGAACCAATTTGCATTTGACCAGTTCGTATGATTTATGAAACAAGGAAACAGGAATGAACACAATTATTTCTTCAAAAAAAAATGTTAGAGCTTTCTTTCTGCAATATTTGAAGTAAACATTATTTATAAAAGGCAAAAATCGAATTGTTTGAAAAGTTTATTTTGAAATAGCCATTTTTTCAACAAAAAAAATATTTTTTCGATAAATACACAATAAAATATGGAAAACGTTAAAAAATAACCACTTTCATGATAATATGTTTATAGCAACAATTCATAAAAACAAGCAATAATTTTTTAATATATGAAAATGAAATTTCAATATCAGGATAAATGTTCAAAATCGTCATATGACGCTCTCGGCGTTCTAAGTATATTTTTCGATTTCTCTGTCACTTAAAGGAATATTTTCAAAAAATAATTAGAATCGTGTAGAGGAGGACTAAGGTATAAAGATCACGAGAAGAATAAGAAATAAACGTGCGAAAAAAGTGCAATAATAGTGCGTCATATGACGGTTTCGCCATTCTAGTGTTAATGGCGTTTTCTGAAAATCGATGTACAGTTAAATCTCCTCCAAACCATAGATCATTGTCATGTGGCGTTCTCAAGTATGTCAACACATAAAGTTATATTAAATATTGATATATGTATATACACAATAAAAATAGTTAAATAGTTATTCTGTTGATGAACTGAGACAACACTATGTCACTCAGAATGGATGTAATGATTTTGAAGATTTTTATTTTCAGAATCAGTAATATGAGCATTAAATGTAATCATATTTAATACTTTAAAAAATAACTACGCAAACTTTCGTAACGTTAGAGCAGGTGCAATTTAAAAAAATTAATATACGTCATTATGATTCTGTTAAAGCTAATTTGAGTGACATATACTAATACATGTGAAAGATTTTAACAAAAATACCCTTGACAAGATCAAGGAAAATAAATTAATTGTGCATCAAAATATTTGCAGAAGAAAAGCAATGGGGTTATGCTATAAGTTCCTCTAAATCAATAATATTAAACTTAAATAAACATTGCATTTAGACTTAAATAAATCAATTAATAAATGTGTATGATTTAATGTAAACTATTCCAAATTGAAAGTATATAAAGCATGTTACAGTGTTACACATTAACCGTGCTTAAATAGTTTCCCCGCTGGCCATTTAATGTGCAATTATGGGTAAAATGAACAATGCGATTAAAGAGTCTTACTTATTAATTTAGAAGACAACTCATCGACTTCAGTTGGTGTCAGTTTAGTTAAAGCTTTGGCATTGAAAAACAGGGAAACACCGCAAACATAGACCCACACCAAGTCGACACCATTCGTCCATATACCAAAGTCACTTTCATATATCTCTCTCACGTAGCCAACAGTGTTGAGAACAGAAAACATGGAATCTGTCCAGCTCCTCCCACAGTCCTTCTGCAAACGCTTGATCTCTTCCTGGTTGGCGATCACACGAACCACACAACCCACAGTCAAAATGGATGCAGATTCAGATTCATCCTAGTTGCATAGTTGTGACAAATATAAGTTGAGTGTTAGAATTTAATTGTCATTTTTTAGTTGAGTACATTTTTCTTAATATCTACTCATGTTTACACTTCATTATTTTTATAATTTACCCATCTTTGTTTCTCAGAAGATTCATGGATCGTCAATACGGCTGGATTGAAATAGCGTTCATTGCCATCGGGAAAGCTAACTGCAACAGCTCCATTACTATCAATTTCCAAAACACGACCGATCTCACCAAACATCTGTAAATGGAGAAATCATTTATATTATTATTTATTATTATGTACCATTGCGGAAAGAAGAATATTCACTTTTTGATTAAATCGTAAACAATTAAAAGCGAGATAATACAACCTATTAAAAGGGATACAGTGTCTTATGGACAAACAATTATTTTTCTGATTACATATATGAAGCTCAGCTCTATGAATAAACTTTGTGTAATATGGCTATCTAACATTGCTAGAGTATATAGATACATATGTTTAGTTAGAAGAAATATGTATGACACGTGTATCTTATCTATTATTTATTAATTTATCACAAATTTACATATTCCTATGCTTTTCATCGACATACATATAATTATATCAAATAATGTTTCTTATAGATATACTAATCAATATACTTAATTTAATTTATATAACTACATTCATAGATGCTTCAAAGCTGAGATTCATGCATTTAATAGTTGTTTGGTACTCAATAATGAGAATCAAATTATTTAGGAGATGCTGAGGCTATTATATTATAATTGAGTGGTAAATGCTGTTAACTAAATTTCTGCAAGAAATGTTTCAACATTTGTTTCAGAATTCTGATATATTCCAAGCTAGGAAGTTTCGCCAGGTCGTCAAATAAGTTTTCATTAGAGAAATTAATGAATCGTAAACGTTCAGCTATTTGCGGCATGTAGTTTTCCTATGTAAATTTTGTTACATTGGTTGGAGTTCTTAGAGTGATTGAAAATGCACCCCATTAACGTCGAACAAGTACAAACATCTGCGTCAAATAGTGCTAAAAAATAGATGCACAAGTTCTGCATGAGAGTTAGAGCCACAATTAACATGAATATTATTTCTCTCCGGAACTTGCTTTTAGTACTTTGTAGTCTGTTGCCATCAGCGCTTATCTAGAAATATATATTTGTATGAAATTAATATTTTATCCGACTTTGCCAATCTCTTTTTTAACAGGACACGATTGCAGTTTATGAAATAATGATGTGCACTGTTCTACTGGAGAGAGATAATTGTACTCAATCAGTGTATCAGGCCCCACCCAGAACGGTTCCAAATTTTATAATGATCCGCTTTAACGATTCGATGGGTAGTGTCGGGTTCTAAGTGTTATATCATAACTAATTCCTGAATTGTCAGAGATTAAATGATCAATAGACAAACGATTTATCGGTTAGACAAGGTCGGCTATCGTCTGTAAACTCGTGAACAATTTGCTGCACGTGTCACAGTTTTATGGAATGTTCAGTCCAGTGAAGAATATACTACTTAAGACATTCTGCATATTAGTATTGTCAATACCATATCAACTTCGGCGCTTTATTATTAAAAACGTATGATCTGTTGTCAAATGCAATGAGATCTTAATACAAATACTGAATAATTAAAATTAAAATATAAATTTAAGTTGCTGAAACTTTATATAAATCATTACTACTAAACTCAAATACATTGTATATAGGTAATCAAAACCGTAATCAACATTCGTGGTTAATTATACATCTCATAATTCGTTGAAAAACATTTTTCTGCATGAGGATAGATCCATGAGGTGTGCGAGTATCAGCTACAATATATTTATTCGTAATAATGGGCACGTAGTTCAGAAAATTATTAACTTATACTTTAATGTACTGAAACATTGCACTAATCAATTAATGTGTAGTATTTAAATGTCTTTGGTTGAAAATGTATGTATAGCAATTCAAATGCAGTAAATAATGTAAAAAAGTACATCAATAAGAAAAATTATAAAGCAAAGGAGAGGAGAGATTTACCCTATTCATACGCTTTGTATACTGCTCCTGGTTGTCCATTTGTAATAGTTCCAGTGTTGATGCTGTGGGAGTCACTTTGACCAAATCATCCTTTTTATATTGAACCGGCTAAAATTGTATTGAAATTGTTTTAAAAAAAATAGTTCTTTACTATATGAAATATTATTAACTAATTTAATATCCCAAACATTCAACAATTGAATTTCAATTTAGAGTGGAGATATTCGTTTCAATTGTGTGAATAACACTGTATTCCATGTTTATAACATGTATTGCACATTTTTATGCACATTGTACATGATGAAATATCCATCGTATAACAATATAGACTATAGGTTAATTACATTTATTCAATTAAGATTATATAAGCATACACTTAAATTAAAGTTTTATAATATGATTAAATGACTCTTAAATATTATAAACATATTGTATGATCTCTGCAGTTACTCTGAAGTATAAAAAATTGATTCATGAAAGTATTAACAACTTGTTAATCATAACATGTTGAGCAAAATGTTTATTTGGTTATTTTGATGTAATTATATTTTTAATGTAATTGAAATTAATACAAAAGAACATTTTTCTTTAATCGATATATAAGTATTTCGTTCAGATTTTTTTTATTTTGAAGATATTAAACAAAAAAGTGATAAAAAGGTTTTTATTATCTACAAATATTACTCTTAATAAACAAAATGTTGAAATATGACGTTAATCATGATTCATTTTTTAATATTTTGTATGAAATATGTAATTAACGAAAACGTTGCTTCGTACGTATTTGTCAAAGTGTTGTATGTTTTAGTTAATGTCTGTGTCCATCTATCAAAGCAATATCTTTCCAATTAGTATATTTAACAAATATAAATGAAATTTCAGTGGATTATCAACATGTGTGTATTTTATTTGTATTTAATAGTATACATATATATTTAAAATATTTCTTCTTCAAGTTTTAATGACATACGATATGATTTTCCGTCAAAAATTGTATATTTGTAATATATCTTGAAACTGTAACAATAAAACGTGTTTTGACCCTTACCATACCAAGCCTATTTTTGTTACTTGGAATACCAAGCCTGGCCATAAATGTGCAATGTGTCAAATTTTATTGGAATATGGAAATAACATCATATATAAGACTTTTTCTCAATATAATCAATAAAACAAAATATAAGACTTTTACAGTTTACGAATGAGTTTAAGACACAATTTGGGCATCTCGAGATTGGCACACACCCATGTTTGTTTGGCTCGTCTCCGGTTCGGGAAGAAGCTACACCTCCTCATACACTCCTATATACTATAATGTAGATGATATTCCATATGTTCCATTCTGACATCCAGGGTCGGTTTGATGAGTTTAAAGCTAAGATCCTCGATGGTTTTCCTGCGAAACACGTTCACATTTACATCTGGAGGGTTTTTCATCTTCAGAAGGATCACACTGTTTGTTACAATCAGGTCCAGGAGGTAGTACAGGACATTTACAGTCCACTTCTGGGTTTTACGACGGATGGAAAATTTCTCAACTTTCTGTTCCAAAAATAAACAGCGCCTTTGGAGCTGTTGTAACATGCGATTGTGTCTGGTTTCTTGGTCTGTGTGTCTGCCACAGACAATACTAATCAATTTATTACGTGATTAGAGTGGTATATACCACATTGTAACTTTTCACTACAAGCCTATTTTTGCTACGTGGAATACTAAGCCTGGCCAAAAATGTTCACTCATGAAAAGAAAAATCTCCCAAAAAAAACTATGTATCGCAGATACACAAAACTAAGACTGTCGAAAACTACATTATATAATCTTTAAACACTGAAAAGCTTAATATCTGAAATAAAATAGGAAAAAGTTATCGCTTTTTTCCGTATAAGGTGGACAAAAATGTCCAGGCTTGGTATGATAAGGGTTAACTACGACAAACACTTTCAATTGATAATATATGTTGACTTTTTATTTGATTTATTTACTCCATTGCAATCAAATACACTACAATATTCAATGAATGCAATACTTCTGCAAATTTAATGTTACATAATGAAATTACTATTATTAATATCAAAACACATAACTCAAAACTATGCTGTATATTGCACGATGCGCATTGATTAAAACATGATAGAATAAAACAGCTTTTTAATAATACTTGAGATCATATTGCCCTATTATAACAAAACAAATCCAAACACATACATATATTATGAATATATTAACAAAGTATTACAGTTGTGCTTGCTCATTTTGAAAAATGTAACGATATTTATATATATATATAGTTGTTTATACTTACAATACAATCTTTAGAGCTGTCAATCATGTCCAGAGATGAACGAGGAATGAACTCTGAAATATTAAATGAAATCTGCTAGTAAAACGAATTCATAATGGAGATGCTAAATTTAATTGGACAAACTGTATATGTAACTGTGAATATATTTTTTAAATACGAAATTAATCCAATATAAGCCAATTTAATTATAAAATTATATATTACCTCTTATCTATTTTCAACACTTTTAATTTAATGCAACTAATTGTGATATGTCATATGTGAAATGCTATACATTTTATCTGATAATCATTGATTTGAAATTAATTTTGATTACTAATAATTGTGAAGTTTGTTACATGTTTTCTCATTGTTACCAATATAAAATAGATAGTCAAGGAATATAAATCGAAGTATTACTCACCCCCAATAGCAACCACTTTTTCGACGGATTTTGGATTTACAAGCCAACTGTGTAATCCTCTTATTATCAGGAGGTCGCCATCGCTATCAATATTTTCAATGTGAACGCATTGGCCGATAATGCGTGACATACCACCGTTCCATCCTTTATGACCTGCTTGTTGTCGACGAACTAAGTCAATGTCATTCATCACTTGAACGATATCGCCACGTTCAAACACGGTCGAAGCTGATTTGATGAGGTGCAAAGAAGGGTAGAATATATTAAACTAGACAAAATTCAGGAAAATTGACTATTGGGTAGTGTCCTTGATTGGAGGGAACACATTGTATACATAACATTAAATACACATTAGTTTTAGTCTAACATTTCAGCATTAATTTCAACAACATTTTATTCTCAAATGTGGTGTATATTTGTACAAATGAAATAAAAATGATAATTGTAATATATGTTTTCACAAATAGTAAAAATATCACAACATTAGCAGAGTTAAATGTCATCGCTTTCAAATTTCAAGAACAATAACAAATATTTTTATCCACACAAAACGTTCGTGCTGTGTTTAGTTTCTATATATGGATAACTTTCCAACAGTAGAAAGGGTATATATCGTCATTGGTTTTTATAATAACAATACTGTCAGTAGCTCATAGCAACTCTTTATTCATAGATACGTAATGGCGAAATCGATAATTTAATATATAAAAATAGAATTTTCAAAATCATTAAAAGTTTTATGTCATCCTCCTGAACATTAGCTATTTTATACGTACATAAATATATATAATTATATATTTAATTTATTAAGTATATTGTGTATTTTTAAGGAATTTTACCTTTAACATTAATTTCTTGATAAAAAATTAGGT
This sequence comes from Invenusta paracnida, assembly GCA_036023295.1. Lineage (NCBI taxonomy): Eukaryota > Metazoa > Platyhelminthes > Proseriata > Coelogynoporidae > Invenusta > Invenusta paracnida. The sequence continues at coordinate 13,196 of JAYRBW010121801.1, forward strand.
CAATGGTTTTAATTATTAATTTGTTGTGTCTTTACAATCAATCTACGTTTAGCTGTTCTCTTATAATTAATAGTACTCGAAAAAACACTTAAATACACATTATTGTTAAGTAAGATTTATTAATTCAATTTCATTTGAGAACATTAAACAATGTAAATAGCCTAGTCATGAATGAATTACTGAAATTAATTGTGTTTTAAATTAAAATATTGTATATTTTGAAAATACGAGTACCATCAGCCTGTTAACATCAGACATTGCATAGTTAAGAACCACACTGATCATGTGATAGGAAATAAGGAATAAGTAAAATAAGAAAAGAGTCTTACTTCCATATGCAGAAGACAATTCATCTACTTCAGCTTGTGACAGTTTAATGAGAACCTTAGCATTGAAGTCGCAGTTAATACCACCAAAGTCGACCCGCATCACGTCGACACCATTGGAACCATATTCATATAATATCTCTCTCACATAGCCCACAGCATTGATAACCCGAGACATGGAATCTTCCCAGCTTACTCCACAGTCTTTCTGTAAACGCTCAACCTCTTCCTGGTTTGCGATCACACGAACCACACATCCCGCAGTCAAAGTGGACGCGGAAGGGGCTTCACCCTAGTTGCACAGTTGTGAAAAGTAAAAAGTTTACTCTTACATTCTCTCACTTTTTATGTATATATCTTTGTTAATAGTACTTACGCATTTTGGTTTCTCAGAAGTTCTAGCCATCTTCAATGCAGCTGGATTGTAACAACATCGAATGCCATTGTGATAGAGAACTACAACATCTCCATTACTATTAATTCCCAAAACACGACCGCTCTCACCAATCATCTGTAAATAAACAAATAAATAAAATTACAGACCATAACATGAATAGGCAAAATCAAATAGGGTAATTTGTGTTATGCTCAGGGACTTCTGGAGGGCTAGGGTGGGCTTAGTCCCCCCCCCCCACATAATTCCCTGCGCCCTCTAAATACGTAATGGAAGCGATTTTTTTTTACTAATTTAAAATTAAAATTAAACAATGATGATCAAATGTTAGTTTAATCTACAATTTTAACCAAGAATAATAGGCAGATAGTTATTGCGGTGTCATATAATACATAATCTTATAAAATATTCATCTTCAAAAGAGTTGGATTCCAAAGGACGCTTGTTTTAAACGCATACTTGAAAACTATGAGTTGCTGCTAGATGTGTGGATGCCTGTCTTCAGCGGAACTTGATTTCGGACATAAGATCACGCATTATTGACCGTCAGGCTCAAATGAATGACTTGATATTTTACTTTGGTCTTCGGTGATGCATACTTCTGTTCTCCCATACTTATAATCTTGCAAAAAATGTGTAGGGGTAGATTTCTGCAGTAGCTTGTCAACGCCTCACTAAAAGAACCACAGATGTCCTTTGTACTTCTAGAACATATGATTCATTTGAATAATTTTATGGTGCTGTGTTAATTAGAAAGAGTCCGCATATTTCCGAATCTGCATTACTGAGGCAAAGGCGTGCTCTACAAAAACTGGAGACTGGTCATGGAAAGGCGCATCATCCTAAATATCTAAAGGATTATTACCGTAAGAGATTTATTTCGAATCCATCGATGGAATAGTGTCGTCACTGGGGGTCAGTTTTAGTCAAAATAGTTTCCAGAATTATTCGAAACCGGAAAGTCGTCTGCTCTCAAGAAAAAGTATATTGATGTGGAAATGTTTTTTTTAAACAAAACTTTTCCACAGATGTTGACGTCAACTTCCTGCTGTCCACATTGAATGTGTTCAGAGTTACGGTTGAGAAAGAAAAACTGAACGCTGACTGCTTTGAAGATACTAGGGTTTATGCAAGTGAGATAGATGCTGAGGACCGAGCATTACTTTCTGAAGTAGTGATTATCTGAAAATTAGTAGACAAAAACCCATCAACATATGCATCAGCAGAGCAATCCTTCTCCGCAGCTAGAAGACTGAAGAATTGGATGAGGCACACGATGATGCAGAGCAGATTCAATAGCATTATTTTTCTTAACAGTCACAAATCCAGAATCTTAGTCCAAAACCTAGTTACAGTCGCAAATAATTTTGTCACGAAGCACGAAAGAAAGTGTGTTACATTTATTGTGAACAATTTTAAAGTGCCATAATTTTGTTTTATTTGTTTAATCGTTTAGTGACTAAGTAAAATGCGTTTGGCATTTTATGATTAGCAGTTGTCATATATTACCATGCACTAAATGTACCTGACCTCTTCGTTTAATTTTGTATTTATATAGTTTTGCATTAAAATACATAAAGTGTTTCCATATTTTTCAGACAAAGTCATTTTCTTGGCTATGGTTCTGTTAAATCACTGAATGAAGATGCTATGCATTCTTTAAACTGATATTGACTAATGCTAGCGAATAAATTAAAGTTACTACTTTGTTTATATTCTGTTATCTTCCAGAATCTCAATAGGTTGATTTTAAATAATCTGTAAAATATGTATTACTTTTAAGTAGAATACAGTGTATGTAAATTTTGAGTATAGTAATCAACATACTATTAAATACACATCACATTATTTATTGAAAAACAGTGTTTTACATTGATCAATGCGTTGTGTACTGAAACACAATAATAATTGGACAATATAATTATCAAGTAACACATTAAATTAGTTTTTTAATGGGAAAATAAAGAAGAAGAGTGGAAAGGAGAGGAGTGCAGTACCTTTTTAATGTTATCGTCACACCCCCCGTGTTTATTTTGTAGAAGTTCCAATATTGATACTGGGAGAGTCATTTTTACGATATCGTTCTTTTGATATTGATCAGGCTGAATTTATAAAAAATATTTGGAAGAAGGAACATGTTATGGACTTTTATCTAAAATATAATCAACTAGTTACTATCTATATTATCTAATAATACAACTTTTTTAACCCTCTAAGAGATATGGGCCATATATGACACATAGAGAGTATAAAAAGTTCTATAAATTCTGCAAAGGGCTTTTAATAAATAGTTTTTATTGTGTGCATGTTAATGGATATTGCTAGCCATTCTACATTCAATATGGTTCTGTGACCTAATAAATATTTTTCGTTGGCAATTTATATTGATTGATTTTTAAATATATTACCAATTTTTGAAGTTCTCTTATTTTATAGTTCCTAGGATATTGAACACAGGAATCGGAGAAAGTCTAGTCCTAATCTACCTTGAAAATATAAACTACTAACGAAACTGTCAATTTATTTGTTGTTTAACTAGGTATTCCGATGTTCATAGGTCATATACCAGAGAAATGTTTAGAAAACGGAGCAGCATTTCAGATTTATGCCAAAACATTCAAATTGAATAACTTCATCAGCCTTGTGGTCACCGAATCTAACAGGTATGCACTTCAGCAATGGATGGAATATGAAACTGATGCTTGACAAGTGAAAGCTTTTTTGGTATTTTTATACTCAGAGGTTCCCACCAACTACCATCGACCAAGCATTACTGGTTTACTGACCCAAATTTCGGTGTAGAATTCGTCTATATCATGACATTGAAGCGTTTTGAAGCTATCAAAAGATTCCTACACTTCAATGACAACACGATATGCCCGGAACGTTAGTCTAATGAATATGACAGAACCTTCCAGATCCGGCCAGTTTTGAACCATTTCAATAAAGCATTCCATGCAGCCAGAATGGAAGATGTCAGCAGTGGATGCGCTGCGGTTTAAAGTCCGAGTACACTTACGAAATGGACAAGTACACTGGGAAGAAGAACGACTGCGTCGAGGTCGGACCTGACAAAAATTATGTGCTGAAATTATGCCGTAGCCTGGTAGGAACTGGAGTCGGTATCTTAATGGATAATTTCTTCTCGTCTCCGTACCTCATGCTCGTAGTTCACGACAACGGCCTCGAGGCCACTGGCAGGGAAGAAATCGGAAAGGCATGCCAACATCGCTGAAGTCTGACATGGACAAGGTCGGCCATGCAAACTGTTCCCAATTGTTATTGTTTTTTAAATTTGAAATATGAGAAAGTATAATGATTTCACCCTATTAAAAATATGAATGTTTTTACACTTTCACAAATGAAATTGAACAAGTGCGATCATAATTAAAATGAAAAGTCGGCAAAGATATCGTTATTTTAATGATCTATTTCTATAAATCTATTTCTATGATCTATCTATAAATGATATTTTAATTATCTAAAGAACATACATGTATAACGCATCACATAACAATAGAACGAGGTTTTACATGTTGTGGGTCGTTTATTCTATAAGTAATTTTTATACTTTTAAGATAAACACATATACCTTATATTTTATTGATTATTTTATTGAAATTGTCAGTACTATTATTTTTAATATACGCCATTAACTTAGACTTCTTCACTGCTTTTATTAAAACTAGCAAATTGAATTCATATGTTAAAGTTAGAAATTAAAGAAATATCGTAATCAGTTACTTATTTATGTTTTTAAATATTTAAGAGTGTGTTCTATTTTACATTACAGTATACTTTTCAAAAAATAGCAGCGTTTGTCTCAAAATGCTTCATCTTACAAAAAGTCACCAAAATTCTGATAATTGGTTTGTTTTTATAATGCGTAGCAATAATGAAAGCATACAAAGTCAAATTAAAAAGCATGCAGTAGAAAATCTTAATTTTCTGTATGAGATATTGTCTAAGCTGTATGTAGCAGTTGCCGTGTGGTATTATCTAACTATGAAAAAGGATATTTGTGAAGTGAGAAAACCAATTCAATAACAAAACATTGGCTTTAGTTAACTAATAACCAAACTGCAGAGTTAAACAGAGAAGAATGAATGAAACAAATAACAACGTACACAAAGCAAGTAATACAATAAATACCTAAACATAACTCAGATAAATGAAACAACCTGAATGATTATTAGAAAAACGATTACGCAATATGGTTCATAGGCCACCACCAGGGGATGCAAGTTTAATGTCACCAAATGGTTGTTTAGCATCAGCTTCTGCATCATTTAAAACATCAGTTTGTTTACGAATCACAGATGTCACAATCTTTTCATTGGATTTGGGTTGGTCCTAAGGCAATCAACACTTTCACATTATCATGACGATTAGTTTCGGTGCATGTATATGGCTTACCAGATCCCAAATGTGATAGACATTTGACACATATCCTGTATGCAGGATATGTATCATCATATGTATATATCCTATGTATTATATGTATGCCAAATCCTCGGATTTTTTCATATAAAAATAAACTTATTATTGTTATGCAGATGGCTTAGAAGTCTGCTGGTATTCCTGATTGTCCATAGATGATCTGCCCTTAGGCTTCTTAGTGCTTACTTTTGAACAGATGCACTAAAAATTAAAATGGTTATAACTTTTTTATATTAAGAGATAATTTGTTCAAATCTTCAGTAAATATTGTTCGTATATTTAGAAATATGTTTGGTTAATATTAATTTATTTAGAACTATAATAAAAACTGAATGACTACAACAGCAGAAACATAATAAAGGGTTAATAAAATCTAAAGCATAGAACGGCACATTTAAAATCGATTAAGTTTGTAAAATATAATGGCAAGTAAAATTGAAAACGTGTTTAGCATTATATTTTTCTACTAAAAGAAATCCGCCCACCCTTAAATTTAGTATTTAATTTTTTCCAATTTTCGCAATTTTGTAAATTTATGAAAAATGAATAATCATATATTTGAACAATATTAATTCCAAATACAATTATTTTATATAATTTAGGAAAGATATCCCGGCAATGTATGTTTTAATACCCAGAATAAACCAAATTATAAAAAAATATCTAACTTGAAATAAATGTAAATAAAAAGAGCACTTTTTAAATTATTACAAATTCTTTTGTATACAAGGCCGTAGGAACAATATATTTACAGGGAGGGCTAACTTTGAAGTAGGCGCCAGCACGAACCAAATATCTAGTCAAGGATAAAATTAGATAAAACTTGCATTACTTTTACCAATCTTCTTGATTCCGACAGTAGGACTAAATACTAAACATGTACATAGTATAATACATATAATACATAATATAAACATGCATAGTACACATGAATTAACAGCATAAATTTAAACCAAAGTACATAATGACATGTTTATCAAGTCAATGAGAAAATGGTTGATCATTGCGGTTTTGCTCTTACGAATTCATCAGCAATCATATCAAGGTTTAATGTATCCAACCGTTCTTTGTGGACAAACTTTGTTGGTAACAAACAATGATTTAGTTGGGTTTGACCAATACTAGACCAAAGCCACGTTTTTATATGTCTCGGCATATATACGGCACTAAAAATTCTTTCGCTTTGTGCCATGGAGGAATAGAAACTACTGGAGTGTTTACGGGAATTCCCTCTCTACAAGTGAAGTCCTAATAGCCTGTTAAAGTTGTCACATACGATTACTCATCCTATTAAACCAAGAAACGAAAATTGACAGTCTGTGTTTTATCATTGCTGTGATTTCATCTAAACTATATAACATAATGTGTATATTATATATATCATAATAGTATAGCTATATAAAACACAATAATTAAATGAGAGTAGTCTTATAATAGATTTAATTACGTATATATTATGTACAAAATAATTACAAAGGAAAATATTTACAACATATTATATAAATAAGCTTTATACAAAACAAATATATTACAGAAAACAAACAGCGATGATTATATTATGCATTTGGCAATATTAATTCATCCAATAAAAAAAAATCAGTAAAATATAAAACATATATACATTCAATTATTATACATTCAATTTAGCTAGACAATTGAAGTCCTATATTGTGCGATCATATATATATTTCTTATCGTATAAATGTGGATCGAAAAATTATACAACGTACAGCAAAGTTAGTGAATAAAAGTTTCTAACTCGTTGATGACAAAAGTTTCGAAATCTTTTTAATAGCAGATGATTTTTTACTAATTATCTGAGTATTGAGATTTTTCACAAAGTTTTTTGCAAGGCAATTGAAATAAATGCACAAAATGTTTTGAATATGTGAGCACCCCGTAATTGAAGGCAATTCGTAAACAAGCTTTTTTTGCAACAAATTGATGAAATGAGTGCGATGGTCTTTGGTACACAAGAAAACCTTTTTATCAAGGTTAAGTATATTTTGAAATGCTAATGTAGCAACTAAACATATATACAATACCGTTTCTTGGGGTTCTGTCCATCCCCCCCGACTTCTCCGCTCGAAAAGAGAAGCATCTGTTGTCATTGGTGGCGGCTGAAAACAGGAACAGTCGATGACGCGTGTCACATAACCGGCCACTACGAACACGATACAGGAATCGTCCTCAGAGATTTGGTCCAAATCAAATTGTGTAGTCAATATGATCTCCTCCAATCGTGGGTCAGGTTGCGAAAGAGGCTCGGAAGGAAGCTTGCTCTGAAACTCCGGCAAATCGACGCCATTCTTCAGTAGCATCATTGCCTTGATGCGCCTCTCCGTATAGAAGATATTCCGCACAGAGATGTAAAATTGGCCACCGCTTGATTGTCGATACCAAGAAAATCTGAGAGGACAGAGAGACATAAATCTAAATATATGTAAAATTGAGAAATTGAATATCGTGTTTTCTCGTACTTTCGAATCTCAACTCTATAGTATGAATAAAATTTAAAATAATAAATTAGGAATATTTAAAAATAATTACACACTTAATGATTAGTACCACATAATGAAGAAGTTTTGAATACAGTGGGTAACACACTACATTTTATTTTCTAATAAATATATAGCTTTAGACTGAACAAGTACATCGATTTTTTCGATTATAAACTTGTATTTCTATATACACACTCGTTTAAATATTTTCTAAATAATAAGATGTTTTATACTTTATAGATGAACTTAAACAAACCTTTTTTCGATTGGATCTGACATCACCAGTCCACATAAAATGTAGTTCCAGTTATCAGAGGGAATGAGGTGACAACAGAGAGCGATCATGCCTTTTGTCGTCTGGATGAAAGAGGCGAATGTTGGCACGGAAAGACCATTCCGCTGTTTCTCCGTAGTTTTGGCTCTCCATGCCTCAAGGAATCTCGAGAAGTCTTGCAGAAATCGCAGTTTCCAGTCATCCAACGAGGTGATAGGCTCACAGTACGGGTCTCGCTGCATTTGCCCCTTGCGCGGAGTTTTCACACTCATGATCTTCCACCATTTAGCCAAGTATTGGAGTAGGTTAGCAGTCGCGAAATAATGGTGTCGGTGGAGAACCTCAGTAGTAGAATCGTCGATAATAGCTAAAATGATTTTAAACGAAATAAATACTTTGAAAAACATGTTTTATGATTGATATATACATGACGTATATTATGTAAATATTTATTTTTATGTAGTATCCATGTACATACATACATACATAATATTATATTATATTATTCGAAGAAGTTCTTTAATTTTGCTAACTTTAAAATTTCTTGATGAATGATTTTTTCACGTTTATTATAAACAAGGGCAAGCAATAATAACTATAATCGACTGTAAAAATTTTATGAGTGACATTCATTGCATTATTTAAAAAAAATTTGTATATCATTATTTTTATATCTTAACTTGTTATTTTGAAGGCTTTTTTGTTACAAAAAGTGCCCTTCATATTGAATTGTTAAATAAAAATGTGATTAAATATTTTTGAAATCCATTCGATGTTATGAAAAAAATCTATAATAGCAGTTAGGTCAATATCAATATTTAATTATTTGAAAACAAATAAATTATAATGTATATAAATAAAGATGAAAAACGAAATACCACAGAATAATTAGAGTAATTACATAGAACTTGACTCTTATTGATTTCGCATTCATCACGTTGAAAAAGATTGGAAAAATAAAATCGTTTTATTTCAATAAAATTTATATAAATTAGGTATCTATAAAGTAGTATAAAATATTCATTGTAAATTACTTTGAAAACATACGAATATTTTTAAAGTATTATTAAGTACCTACGTTGTCTGAAAATTACAATATAATACATTTGTCACTATAAGACTCTTAAGCATGCTGTTTTATTGATATTAATTTTAGAATACATATTTATTTAAGGCTTTCAGGTATCGCAAAAGTAATATTAAACTGTATAAAGAATCAATAAGAGTTGAAGCTCTATGTAATTATTACTCTATGCGAAATACAATTTTATAAGAATTCATAAATAAATAACTTACCCAGTGCATACTTTGCAGACACCTTTGAAACAGAAGCGGGGTGAAGAATAGTGTGGTTGAGCTTATGCGCTGATCGCAAACCTTGGGTTGCTTCGTGATCAACAATGTCCTGAAGGTCACTGAAATGGGCTGTTACCACCGTTCCATCTTCAGCAGGGTATTCGAAATGTCGACGAACATGAAAGTTGTTAAAAAAATTCTTCAAACAGTGCGTTGTATCGTACAGCAGGAACAACAGATTGTCAGTAGCGATTGGATGGGTGACCACAAAGTTGTCAGTTGATTTATTTGACGATTTGGAGCACAATAACGAGTAAAAATGACGATTTATCACGTGATTGTCAACAGATACTGCTTGAACCATAAAATAGTCAGAAAGCAAGGCAAGAATGTCAGTGAAATAACCGTCAATGGTGATCGCATTGAGAGAACGAACTGGTATGAGAGAGATGACGTCAGAGTATTGACTACGCAGAGATTTTACCATAAAAGTCAGTAATGTCTTTGACGGTTCGCCTTCTTCAGTAAGACCGACAAGTTGACCCTTTGCATCGAGCTCGACTTTTTCGGCGGTGTACACTTCGTCAATCATCAGGACTACGGTCTTTTCCTCTGGAAGTAGATTTTCAGTTCTGAGTTTCAGATACTGATGGTTCGCGTCGGATGATATGCTCGAAGATAGTCGATTAAGCGTTGCGACGGTTGGTAAAGCGAATAAATGTCTTAGCTCGTTATAACAAGTTGTACTCGCTGTGCGCCACATAAAAGCCTGTTTATATGTAAGTGGGGTATATCGACGTTGAGTTGGGTGTGTGCTGAACAGCTTCAGTTGTTCTAATATAAACTGAAGGAGTTCGCTGTCGGTTTCACAAGTCTCGATATAGTCAAGCAAATTTTTGATAATATACTCTAGTTGATAATTCTTTTTGTCAATTAGTTGTTTTACAAACGATAAGCAATTCAAAAGTTCTGATGTGTATGTAATTTTATTTGTGCAGCTTAATAAATGTGAAAATTGTTGAAGTGATAAAACAGTGTCTCTCACATTAGCAGTAAAAGAAAAATCACTGTAGATGAACAATTTAGCTAAAGCGTGCGTATACTCGTCGTCAAAAAATATAAAACACAAATCCCCGTCAATTTCTCCTTTAACACAGCCATGAGGCAAACCACATGTAATAGTGTTTATGTCTGTGATGCGTTCACGTATGTCCATGTACTGTTGGATCTCAGCCTCGACAGTAGGAATCACTCCACGACGCTCTTGTGCAGTTGCTTTAGAAGTCCTGGGGACAGGGGCTAGGGTCGACAGATACTGGGGACAATTTGGGAAAATTGTTGGAAGAGCAGAAGGAAGAAGTCGACGTTTTTTTGATGCTACATGACTGCGATATTGATTACTGTCCTGAGATTCAAAGGTGAAGCAGGAGGATTCGAAGTGTAGGGAACAAATACGAGTAGAATCCGTTATATCGAAATGTTCTCTTGGAATGTTACGGTGAAATGCAGGGCGATTTATGATAGGAATAGTAAATAATGATAGATTTTTGTCCACTTTAGAAGAACCATAACCAGTTTTACAGCCTGGTACGCAACAACGATTAGGCATCTTTATAAAAACACGACTGTGGGCAGATAACGTTATAACCAATTTAATGTACCTTCTATAATTATTACGGTCGATAAGTTTGTGCTTTGTGTGCTGTGCTTATTATACTGTGACCTATATTTAGGATTTATTACCTTGACAGTCATTGTTGTTACTAAAAATAGCACCCAATTTACATACAAGTAACGGTAGCTTGAGGATAAAAAATATAGATCCAAAATTTTATTATATTATAAATATTTAACAATATAACCAATGGATTAAAATTTGTATTAAATATTTAAATGTATTATTATCACTAAAGTAATAACCATAAATAAAATTATTTAATTTATTGTTTTTTTAATAGGACTTCACTTGTAGAATATTTATGTGGATTTCCATTGCGTAAACACTCCAGTAGTTTCTATTCCTCCATGGCTTTGTGCATTTGTAGCCGGCATAAGTAACAGCTCTGCCTGATAATCCGGATGCACTGAGGATAAATGGCCTGTTCCTCAGGTGTCAGAGACTGAAAATGATCTTCTATGGTTGTTCATTCTGTGTTGCTGCGCAGATGTGCCAATTCTGAACAAAGTCCATTGAGCTCAACTTGTCCATCCCAAAAAACCACATTACTTTGAACTGCATCGATCAAAGTGTCTTCAGTACCCACCAGAAATATATTCTCCATAGTCTTGATTACTTCATAACCTTGCTGTTCAAATCTCTGACGTAATGCTGCAATCAAGTTGTCCAAATAAGCAAAGTAGATCTGGCGGTAATGTGACTGGACATCCAGAGGATGTGATGCTGGACCATCTCCACTTTCAACCCTTTTGGGCGCTCCTCGCCTTTTTGGTAGCACTGGCCCTTCAACTTCCAATTTTTTTTTCTTTCGTTGAACACTATCTCAGAAGCTGACAAAAGCTTCGTCATTGCGAATCTTTTTGAGGGTAGTGATTACTTGATTAGCAAGCTTCTGTCCCTGTGATGCAGAAATTGTTGATTTTTGTAGTGCACAACTGAGGTTGTCTGTATGAGCAAAGGTGAGGACTCCCAATTGCAGACAGAAAAAATATTCAAAAGTCGTCATTTTTGCCTGAACGCCAATGATTCAGGCCTTCATTTCGGAGTCATTTGTTGCAGCAATTGTTTCTTCCCATGTGGATTGCAATTCTCTGTAGTTTGCCTCTATAGATTGAAATGTATCGCATCTAACTGTCCATCTGGTTGTGCACAATAAACGTACGCCAGGGGAGGTATTGAGATTTTCTTCTTTGAAATTGGTAAGAATTCGTTCTCGTTTGGGTGAATGTTTTATTAGTTTAGTGACTTCGTACATCACTTCAAGGAATGATTTCATGGGTAAACTTTGCTTAACAAAGTCGCTACACGCTAATGCCAGTGAGTGTCCATAGCAATGAGTATAAATATAACATGGAGATATTTTCTGCAACTGCTGTGTCACACCATTGTGCTTACCGGCCATATTGGCAGCACCATCATAGCACTGGCCCGGGGCATCTAATAGTGATAAATTTAAATGCAGAAGGACATCTTTTATTGCCGCAATGATGCTATCTGCATTAAGAGACTTTAGTTCATATAAACCAATTTTTTGATTTCCAAGGCATCATTTACCTAGCGTAGCACTATGACCAGTTGTTCCTTGTTGCTAATATCTGCCAGCTCGTCCATCATTATGTATAATGATGTCCACGAATTGAGTCTGCAATGTTACGCAAAATTTCATTGCTAATGATTTGCATCATTTAATTTTGTATGACAGGAGAAGAGTAGTTTAGCTTTTTCTTTTTGTTCCACTCAGCAATAGCTAGATCGTCAGCTGCCCGAAGGAGCATTAACTGGACAAAATTTGAATTCAACTCTGAAGATTCGTCTCCAATCCATTCACCTCTAAACGCTAATCCTTGTAGAGATAAAAATCGAATGTTTTGAAGAATTTTTAGCAATATCCAACGATTTGCAGATTTTAAATCAGTTTGCTGTTTTGAAAGAGCATCACCTATATTTCCGGTTTGCTTTGTTTTCTCCAAAGCTGGTCTATGAATGTCAAATGCTGCATGCTTCTTAAATTTTGCTATTGGGTCTTTCCAGTTGCAGAAACCAGTAGACACAAAAGGACTTTAGATATTGCCAAATTCTACTAGTAGTTCTTCGGATACACTACGAAAACACAAATAACAAAATACTTTATCAGATGCTACTTCATAAAGCAGCCACTTTCAGGTGTTACATCAATGTGGTTGAAACTGTCTATTCTGTCTTCCATATTGACGACTGGGTAAATTAGTTATACCAATAGGTGGGTGGTATGGAGTCATTGGAATTATGTGTGAAGTTGCAGATGCAGAAGAGATTGGATTACCGGGAGGAGGTGCAGAAGAATCAGATTTTGTGATGAATCAGTCACAGGCAGTGCAGAACGATCTGGATGAAGAGGCGCAAAAGAATCAGAAATTTGTGATGTATCAGGCACAGGCAGTGTAGAACGATCTGGATGAAGAGGCGCCGAAGAATCAGAAGTTTTTGATGTATCAGGCACAGGCAGTGTAGAACAATCTGGATGAAGAGGCGGCGAAGAATCAGAAGTTTGTGATGTATCAGTCACAGGCAGTGCAGAACGATCTGGATGAAGAGGCGCTGGTGTATGTGATAAATCAGATGCATCAGTGCCAGGCTGCGCCGTTGAAAAAAACTGAATATGAGTGGAATTTGTTTACTTTCTTCTTGAAGTTTTATATGTTTATTCTCCTTCAACCGTTCCTATCCAGACAATTTATGCTTTTTATTCATTGCCGAAAAATATAGCTAGTATCGTATATTCTTTGTTGTTGTCCAAAACAGGGATAATAAACAAATTAATAAACAAATAAATTGAAATAGATCAATTAGATAGCCAGACACAAGGGAATAAACACAGGTAACACGTACACAGTTAGACTGAGTAAGCCTGATAGACTGAAGTTTAGAGATGCAACATTCATACCAGTGAGTTGTTGGAGCATTTTCAGCTAATCATAATTGAGTATTTCTGTAATTTAAATAAGCGGTTACAGGCATAATTGTAGGTCAAAAAGAGGTAGAATATATCTGACGAGCTTCAAATAAGTCAAGCCTTTTTAACTTATCAATTATTTTGCAGGGAGTGCCAAAAAACCTGCACGAGCAGATAGCTACTGTATTTATATATGTTTAGTTGAGTTTCTGTAAAACTATTAAATAGTATGTATGACACCGCGTAGGCGCAGGTGAAGCCCCCCCCAGCTCCCCCTTCCTACGGCCATGGTATATAATGTGTTTTAAACACATTTACGTAAATATTAACTCTAAAAGACGCAGGTGACTCATCGCCAAAGTCCAGAAACTTAAGTAGGTTCACTAAATTGAAATTCATGATTATTACAAATATAAAAATGTCAATTACTTAAATGAAAACAATCAAGAAATAATATCAGACAAATAGTGGAAAAATTACATATATAATATAGAATATATAAAAATGATCAAAAACTCATGTAATATGATCTATTGTCTAAGTTCAATATCGATTATTGATTATTGATTATTGTCAGCATAATTTGCACCAAAAGTCTGCACTAGCATCCTTGACTTCTTTCTGAACACAATACATGTGAAACCATCTCTTGCAAGCATCGCAGGCAATCTATGTAATATAAATATATATAAATAAATTATTAAAATATACATAGATATACATATACAGATAAATATGTCCAGAAGATTACTATTCATATAGCTGCAATTGCAAACAGATTATACATCCCAGTATTAAGAAGACATTACCATATTGTTAGGAATATTCCTGGAGTTTTCCTTGTATTCCTCCATGGTTTTGTATAGAGGAAATTTTAGGTTGGGGACATCGGCCTTCATGTTTTGCGTTCTGACCTCATTCCCCAATAACCGTAACTGCACTGCAAGATGGGTGTTGTCATGCACCAAAACTGCTATGAAAAACATCATTTCTGAAATAGAGATAGGATAATAGAAAGAGAATTTTAAGCTGTTGTGGTATAATAATATCTGGAAATGAATGACATTAATGACAAATTTTTGATAATCGTATTATAGTTGTAACATAATGCTATATATAATGGAAAAAAGTGTAATAAAAGTATATATATCATATTTTATACATATATAATAAACAGGGTTTTCACGCCCTCCTTACGTAATAATAGCAATATACATTATATAGTTGTAGTAATAGTTTATGTACAGACATCCAAACAGATCATTCTAAAATTTCCGAAATAACATTTTCTGGCCCAAGCTCACAACACCAGGGTGTTTACTTTACTGGTGTGTTATTTTTTAAGGCCTTAAACGTAACTAAAAAATAATCACTTATAAGGACTTTAAGGACCATTGGGAAACATGAACAACATAATAAAAGTGTCTCACTCTCTTCCGTATTGTGAATTCCATTCTTTCAACCATTGACTTCATGTTGCTGAAAGTCTTCAGATAAACCCTCTCCGAGTTTTCTGTTTCTAAAGTTTGCTGAACAGCGGGTGAGAAAGTGGCAGCGGATGGAGATAGCATTCTGCTACATGTTCCATAATGTTCAGTAATATCTTTGCAAACACGAGTTGGTTGGATGAGTGAGTGAAAGGGTGATTAGGCGAAAACAGAGGAGGAGGGCCAGTAGAATTGCCTGCACTCAAGGAAGACTGCATTAAAATAATAATCCATTATATGTTAATATGTTGAAAGGTATTATTTATCATTGTGATGAATTTATGTGTTTTAATTAATTATCCCAATTATTAAATACGACAGGATTATATTATTAACAATTAAAATATTATATTAAAAAACTTGAATACTTCTGAAAAAAATGAATCAGATTTACATGCTTGAAGAAATTATGTATTAAAAATATCTGGATTTATAAAACGCAAACGAATTGTTATACCCGGAAACGTCTCATAGTCTTTGAGCTTAGGGATATTTTGGTTCAAATTCTTCCAAATGCACCAAATTTGGCACATATGTTTGTGATGCCATACAATTTCGATTTTTAATAGGCGCCACCTGGAAGCGCCATATTGGCGAAAATACAAAATGGCCACCACCCGAAATTAGGGGAAACTGAGTTAAATAACCAGATGGGCTGTAACCATGTATGATACCACTTTTCAACGGGTTTCGAGGTCAAAAATCCAATTATGTTATTTTGATGATTTGAGGTCAAGGTTAACACCTTTAAGGGAATTTTTGGGTCAAAATCGTCATTTTCAGTGTTTTTGTCAAGCAGTACCTTTAATTTTATCTGCCTCCGGGTATTTATTTATTGATTAAATTAAACAACAACATTAGTCACTAGTGTGTTAGTAATGTCAAGTAAGCTGGTCCAGGCCGCCCAAGCTGTCTTCTTACCACATCCAAGAATCTGTGAAGTTATGTCACAGCTAGTTAGATTGTGCAAGAGGGGTAGTACCAAGGACTTAAATGGACCTAGATTGGAGCAGATAGTATGCACTGGAATATCACGGTTCTTTTTTCCAGTTCCAAAGACCACCCAGAGCTCTGATAGGTAAGAGGTCTAAAAAAATCTGACTGCCAAAACAATAATATCACTATCCACTGTGTGAACATAAGCTGTTTTATGGCCCTGCTCTGCGGCATGTGCCAGATGCAGGAAGATCCTCATATCAGCCTCGACGTGGTTGCTTGGCTGAAGTGTAGTAAGGTCACAATGTCAGTTGGAGAGCATAGTTTCGTAATGGGTACTCAGGAGGAGTTTTCCACCCATGTCAGTCCACCCATGTCAAATCCCATGTCTTCATCTGTGTGCTGATGAATGAGCTCCCTTTTGTTCTCCTCATTTTTAGGAAGCCACTGTTCCATTTACGTTTCGGGATTTAGGTGCTGCCATTGCCAACTCTTGTCCGTGGGCCATTCCTATGATGTTGTTGGGTGAGTCCTTTGAGATTATTTTCCTCTGGGCAATTATCCCATACAGCGTCGATGCATTGGGCTCTGCTCTTCCTGTGGCCTCTAGAAATGGTACAATGTGGAGCAACACATTTTCACTGAATGTCTTTGCTGTTGTTAGGTGAACCATGTGAATCACTGCTGCCATATCCAAAACCACGACTGTTGCTTGTTTTGCAGCAGCTGAACGGCCAGTCGGTGCATCAATGCATTGCAGAATATCAGACTTTGTCCCAAATTGCAGTGACCCTCGGTCAGCCAGGCTTAATAGTTCTTTCTGATTTTCGAACATAAAGAAATCTGCCATGCCAGAATCAGGGCAGGACTGCAATGAGAGGCAAAGCTGTGTGACCAAAACCATGTTTTGCCTCTGTACACCATTGTCCTTCCCGTTTTTATTCTTGGGGTCGGGTCGATTGGCAAAAGTTAGAAAAATGCTGAGGTATCCGTTGTCCATTATATAATATAATGGAATGGTGTAAATTCTGTCTATTTTCATATCTCATTAAGAAAAAGAATTGCGTTGACACTCGAAAATTTGATTAAATGTTAAATTTTTAGTACTTGAAATTGGTATTAAGCAGTATTAGCCCCATTATTTGCTGGTCTTAACCACCCATTTATGAGTAGGAGTCAATTCTTTATCATATGGTCGAATATTGTTTAATTTTAAATTAAATTTAATCAATAAATAATTTAATCAATAAATAAATACCCAGGGACAGATAAAATAAGGTAGGTACTGCTTGTAAAAATGACTATTTTGACCCAAAAACGACCTTGAGGTGTTAACCTTGACCTCAAATAATCAAAATAACGTAATAATTGGATTTTCGACCTTGAAAACCACTGAAAAGTGGTATCATACATGGTTACAGCCCTTTTAGTTATTTAACTGAGTTTCCCCTAATCCAGGTGGCGGCCATTTTGTATTTTCGCCAATATGGCGTCCCCAGGAGTTGCCCATCAAAAATTGAAAGAGTATGGCATGGGTAACATATGTGCCAAATTTGGTGCTTTTGGAAGAATTTGCATATCACTGACATAGTGCAATTTTAAGCAATTTTAAGCATCAGTAATTAATATATACATATATTAAGCATAACATGATCTTACACCACACATTAAATTAATTGTAAAATAAATGTTTAATTTTAATAAAAGTCAAATAATTTTTAATTTCAAAATATCACAAAATATGTTTAATTTGACCAATAAAATATTAAAAATGTAATAAATATTATTTGTTATTAATAATAATAAAAGTAATAATTAAGTTATAGTCATTTAAAGTTAAATAATGATAAAAGCAAACTTACCAAAAGAGTTTTCTTTGAAGTGCGAGATCTTACAACCTTAAATGAAAAATTTCATGAGATCATAGAAAAGTGTAGTTTATTTTTATAAAACAATTTCATAAATAAAATAGTCGGATTATAAATATTGAGATAAATTACTTAAATTTATTACATTTTTAAAATGAACTAAACTAAATGAACTAAAATTAAATAAAAGAAAGACTACGTAGGGGAGAGTGGGGTAATGCCATTCACTTAAGCTAATATTAATATATATTTTTATCCTTTTATCCAGAATAAAAAATAATATGTTTAAAACATGTCTATTATTATTACTTTACACTTTATAACATAAACTTACATAACTTAAACTAACATAAACTAAAGACATGAACTTATTTAATTATATGAATTAATTATAAAGAATTAAACAATAGATTCGAAATGTCAGTTTTTTATACGTGGGGTAATACCGCTCACTGCATGCAGTTCAGACATTCCTACATGCCAAAGTGATCTTCACATGTCTATTTGAAGCATTTCGTACACTTCATCCAATCTACTCTGGATTTGCTGTATTGGAGATTACAAACACCACAACAATAATTTGTAAGAACACTAGCTGCCTTTGCTTGAGCTGATGTGCATGGTCGTGTCTCATCGAATTCCATAAATTTTTGAAATGAAGTTTTGCCAGAGGAATTAACCTTTTCATCTGCAACAGCCATGATAGTTTTACAACCTAACGATGGGCCCGAAGTTTCTCCACTCTTTAATCTATCTCTTAGTGTTCCCTGTGGTATTCCATATCGTCTTCCTGCCTGACGTTGACTGAGACCATTATTACTTCATCATTGATGGCATGTTCCATGTGTTGGGATGTCCAATTGCCTCTTTTATTAAGCTTCTTGTAGTTTCTTGGCATCTAAAATATAAGTACAATGAAGGTCTTTCTAAATATAAGATTAAGAATTGTTTTTTTTATATGAATGGGGTAATACCGCTCAGGTGAGTGGTATTACCCCATACATAGATTAGAATTAAAATTATTATTTTTGTTAAGCAGTGTAGAGATACATGGATAACGTAGGTTCTAATATAAAATATAAATTGTAAACTACTATGAATTATTACTATAAAAAAACAATATATAACAACTCACCTTTCAATCAATTAATTATTTATTTTATATCGATGTAGCACTTATCAGTGAAAAGCACACTACAAATAAAAAACGGAACTAAATTAATTTCACCATACTAAAACAACATTGTATAGTTTTTTCGATAATTTCAATCTTATTGATTAACTCTAAAAGCCTTTTGATTGGCCAAATCAACGTTGAGCGGTATTACCCCTCGAGCGGTATTACCCCACTCTCCCTTATATGAAAAACATCTGGATTGATAAAAACATAAACGAATTGTTATATTATGTACTCGGAAATGTCTTAATAAATCGATCAATTAACAAAACAATTTAAACGTCTTTATTACATTATAAACCACAGAGAGCAGCTCAATCTCTATATTCCTATATTATATCCGCTATAACCAGAATCATAGTATAGATTGTATGTAAAATATTTCTAACGATTTTAAATAAGTATCATATAACGAATTGTATGTTCCATACAGGTTACATTTTAACGTGGTTTTAATATAATAACTAACTAATTCTACAAATATTGTTTATGAAACTGACTGATTTCTTGATAGTGCAGTTTGATCCTTCTTGTCATTTTAATGTTTACGTTAAAAACGGTCGAAATACGATTAAAAAAGATAAATTTTACACATAATTTAACATAACATTTGAAACAAGTAGCGGTCTTTACAGCAGATGATAAACTATTTTCTAAATCTGAATTTTTAGTTGCTGTCAATATGCGCTGAAAATACAAACAAACAAAACCTTTCAAATAATGACTTACACCAAAAAGATAATATATATATATAGGTAGTTTTAATTGCTGTAAACAGACATTTACAAAATCGTGTTTTAAATACCCAATGATTACAAAATTATTATAACAGTTAATATAAATTAAAGAAATATTGTAATAGAATAATATATTTAATGCAAATTATATCCTAAAATAATGTCATATTTTTGTTTCACATATTATATATTTGGTGTAAAATTCTAGACAAATAACTAAAAGCTTATGTACAAAAAGAGTCAAAATAGCAGAAATGGACTATTAAAAACACGAAAAATTATACATATATAGAATTCCCTCTAGCAAAAAACACCCCAAAAGGCAACAATGCATGATAAAGAGACTAACATTTACGAAACATCAACTGACACCAACTGATTAAAAGTTCTGACGTTTGCCAGTATGTATTCTGTTAACTTTTATCAGAATATCTTCTATGGCCATTCTCTTTTTCGATTTTACTGCCACAACATAGTCTTCAGTAGCATAGAGCTATTTTTTAGAGGCTGCTACCTAGAAATAACATATTATAGATGGTAGAATAATCTAAAAGATTATCCAAATAATAAAACGAGTTCATTTGACATAGTCATACTGGTTACATATTAACTGAGACATGCATGTACTTTACACGTTGATTAAATTTATTGTTTTTTTACTAACCTGTACAATCACGGCTTTATACTTTTCGCACTCCCAGTCAGCATTGACCACTACAGTTTCTCGTGGGTCTTTGCATATATTGTAGTTCCGTGCATCGAAAGAGGTGGACTTTATCGGACGAATGGCAAAAGTTTTGTGTTTTGAAAAATAGACCTGAGCGTAATGAATTGAATCGAATGACATCTAAAAAATATAATGAATATCACATAAAAAGTACGAATTAACCCTAAAGAAGCACTATAGGGGGTGGCATAATTGCTTAATCCTTAAGATAGATTATTTCATATTGCCAAACTATATGACTTAATAAATTACTCAAAATAAGCTTAAAATATAAAATTAAAAATGAGTTCAAAAAAACAAATGACATATTTAGAATCACAGTAATACATGTATTATTCTAAAGTATATTAATGTGATATACAATATGTAACTGCATAGAATAAAATGCTTATATCGCATAAATTTTCAGCAACTAAACAGCATATTAACGGTTAGTTTACGGTTGGGGTCTTATATGACCCCAAACATGTTTGAGGGCTCATAACGTTTTTATCATATGTAATGAACCTAATTTTTTTACGACTTTTCCTAAATAATTAAGAAGTAACTTTATCAAGAAAGAAAAATTGTCTGATGTATCCATGGCTATAGTTACATCAAGAGAATAGGTGGTTTACGTCTCAGAAAATGTATATTTATTTATTTCATAAAACATGTCATTTTCATTATGTATTATAATGAATATTTAATATAATGAATACTGAATAAATAATATAAATACTATGAATATTTTTATGACTGATATAACACCACATAATAATACCATAGTACATCAAAAGTGGGTAAAGTGTCTAATTTGTATGAATCGTTTATTTGCACTGCTCGCATACAGTAACACCGTGTATTAATTCCATAGTACATCAAAATTGGGTAAAGTGGGTAAAGTGTCTAATTTGTATGAATCGTTTATTTGCACTGCTCGCATACAGTAACACCGTGTATTTTACACACAAATCGACGACAGTCAGTGCATCTATCATTGACTTTTTTGTCAGATAGACGAGGGCACATACAACATCTGCCCCTTTTTGTAGCAAGTTCACGGTGGTTTTCATTGTGATTGTTGGGCACGTCGAAGCCACTAAGCGACATGGCAATTCGAATTTTACGAGAGAGTGTGCCTGTTTAGCGCTGCATGATGTGGTCAAACACAAGGGCATATCCAAGATTGAGCAAATAGAAATATCGTTCATTACTTCGTTTGTTGTTGTTGTTGAAATGCATAATAATATAGGCATTTACTGCAGCAACATCAAATAAGTTGAACATCATTTCATATGGCCATCTCCGACACTTGCGTTTGCTGCTGTATAGTCTAACCATGTGATTGAGGTTGTCGACGCCAGATTTGGTGGCATTGTATGCATTTACAACTTGAGGCTTGCCATTGTTTTCTGTAACACCATTGCCATGTTCAGTAGAGAGCAAAAGAACAGGGGCGGTTCCTTTGTCGAAGTAGGAAGCTATCATCATGTTTGGTCTATAATAATACTCACATGATTTTTTCTCACGAGTGCCTTTCACTTTGGCTGCTTCTGGAATACCCCGTCGATTGGATCTTAATGTTCCAAGGATAGTCAAGTCTTGCTCATGCATCGTCTCAGCTAATGAAATTGATGAAAACCAATTATCCACGACTATTCCTCGTCCTGACTTATGCCAGGGTTGAGTCATCTTATTCACCAATGCATCGGCAAATTATGTGAAAGTCTCTTTATCCTGGGCAGATAGCGTTCCTTCCCCAATGTAAACAATCGGATATAGAGCATAAGAATGTATAGCATCACATACCCAGAACAGTTTAATCCCGAATTTGCCTGGTTTCATCGCTATATACTGTCGAAATTTCACACGTCCGTGGAATTCCATGAGTTGTTCGTCAATCGTGAGATATGCTCCTGGTGTGAAGTATTGGCGAACCTTATCGTCGAACAACTCTACCATTCGTCGAATTGGAGCTAGTGGATCTTCGGGTAGTCGTCGTCGCTTGTCGTCATGTCGTAGCATCTGTTTTATAACACAGAATCTGTCCTTTGACATTGTTGCACGACACACTGGATGGCCATCTCTTTCACTGAAAAGTTCATTTATATTCCGATAATGGACTTTATATGCACCGAGAATAATATGTAATCCTATGAATGCTTCCATTTCATCTCTAGAAATGTCTGTCCACACTTTTTGTCTTCGTCTCTGTCCGGCATTAAAGGCATGAACAGTTCGTCTTCCATGCTGATTAGTATATCGTAAGGTCTCCTCAATCATATCATCAGTGTACATTAAAAACGATTCTCGCTCAGTTTGTGGATGAATGTCTCGTTTTGGGCCAAGAGCCTTATTTTCAAAACTCACTTTACTTAAGTGGAAGTGAAAGTGAAGTAGGATTTGTAATTGGTATTTTCAAAATTTTCACTTAAGTGAAAGTGGAAGTGAAGTACATTTTGTTAGTGGTATTTTCAAAACGTCACTTCACTTTTACTTAAGTGAATTTGGTATTTTCGTACAAATTTACTTAAGTGAAAAGTATACATCATTAATATAATATCTTTGACTTATTCAGTATTATGCTGTTGAATAAAATATGTATTTGTTATCAATAAATAACTACAATTAATATGAGAACAATATTTATTCAAAAACATTTATTAATACTTTAGGACATAATGTAAAATATAAAAACTTATCAAGTATAAAACGTATTTATAAATTTACATAATCTAATAGCATACTCGCATCCTGTTGCTGAGGTCGCTGCAGCATTCGTTCAAGAATTTGCTCCTGTAAATTAAGAACTCGCATCTTGGCTATGTGCTCCTCCAGTGCCCAATCGTGCTCGTCATCTAATTGCTTACCAAGTTTAGCTCTAATTCGGTAGTCTGGTTCATCTCTCATTCGTTTGCGACGGCGCTGAATTGCCACAGAAGTGTTGGTTGTAGGTGGCGTTGGTCCTTGCTTCACTGTTTGTGAACCGTAGGACGTTGAACAACCCATTGCTCCTGCTGGAGTACTCGGTGGTTGGAGATTGAGCTCGGCTGAATCATTTGTTTCGCTATCTTCTCGATCGGGAACAGTGACTGCAGATTGAAATCCATCATCTAACGCCACAAGTTTTGGATTGTCTCGACCAAGGACGTCTTGGACTTTGTCGTCGATATTTGTCCAAACAACACTTCCTTCGCCACTTTTCTTGCGTTTGTCCAATTTTTGTTTCACAACAAAAACTAAATTCTCCCACTTTTTCTTGACATCTTTGTCACTGCGTAGCTCCCATCCGCCATTTTCTGACAACTGACGGGTTACTTTTTCCCATGTGTCCTGTCTCATACGAGGCGTTGAAGCGATACCGTTGATGCCGAATAAACGATTTTTATTTTGGTCAATCAAATTAGCAAGATAAATTATTTCTGCATCCGAAAAATTGTTTTTCCGGGGCATTATTACGTTGGCAAAAATCTATCTAATTTGTTATAGAATGCAGTAGCTTATATAGGTACCTTGTTATGCTCTCTGTAGGTATTAAAACAACGCGGAAATAGTTACTACATTTCTAATGGACGAATCACTTAAATACTCGCTGTTAGGTAGAAACAAAGTGGAAATAGTTACTATCTAAATTCAAATTTGCCAATCAATCGTCCAAAGCTTGCTGTTATGTAGTTACGCTGATAGATTCAAAAATAGTTACTATTGGATTGAAATAGTTGGTTATAGCTAATTAACTTTAAATAGTTACTAAGTAATCATAATGTACAACTCACCTTCTAGCCACAACAGCCACAACAACAAGTTATTGTTTTCAAACTTTTTTATAGGTAGTATACATAGAACACACTTCTCAAGTCAGTGGTAGTTACTATTAAAGTAACTAGAATACCTACTTGCTTAAATACTTGTACTTTTCAAATATTTGATCTACTAATTTACTGCGTAGCCTCGGGTGAAGAAACCAAATAAACCACATTCAGAAATTGATATGCATCGTGTAGGTCGTTTAAATCGTTTTGGAAGAGTTGGACGCTTTGCTTATAAAGAGAGAGTTTATCCTGTCAGGCATGCACCTGCAGTAGACCGATTATCACGGGACGATTTTATAACACTTTATAGACTCACACCGGAGACATTTACAAGGCTAGTGAATTATCTCGAGGAGGATTTGTCTAGAAATACAAAACGAGGAAAAGCATTACCTGTGACCCAACAGCTCGAAATCGCCCTGCGTTTCTACGCATCGGGAACTTTTCAAGCTGTTATTGGAGATGCCATGAGAATCAAGCAGTCTACTGTGAGTACTGTAATAACTCAAGTAACCGATGCTATTTTGAAGCACTCCGAAGAATTAATTCAATGGCCTACTCTAGACGAGCAATTGTTACAAGCAACGATATTTTCAAACAAAAGCGGCATGCCTAACATGATCGGGTGTGTCGACGGATCCCATTTTCGACTGGAGAATCGTCCAACGATTTATGAAGAGGCCTATGTTAACAGAAAGCTACATCATAGCATAAACGCCATGATCACCTGTGATGCAAATTACCGAATCATCCATCTGGATTCCAGGTATGTTGGTATGCAGTTCTTATTTTTTAAATAGCTGCGTACTTTCTTTTTGGTAGTTATCTCGCTATAATTTATTGAACTAATTTTGTAAGATTCGAATAATTGCAGGTACCTACATTTTGCTTTCATAATTTTCTTAATATACCTATGTACACAATATCAGAAACATACCCAAATAAGTGTGGTGTTCTCCATATTTTCAAAGCAACATGTAGTTGTCTGTGCTGTATACTATATCCACACACTAACGCTATCAACTGTAGGTATCCATTGCTTCCCTATACTATAATATTAAATATACAGTTGCATCGTTCCTTATATTTGTCATATTTTATAACTTTACTCCTCCGTTGTCATAAATACTCCTGTTATGTTTCCATTCTTCATAGGTGGCCTGGTAGCACCAACGACGCACGTGTGTTCACTAACTCTTCTCTTGTTCAGGGGATTGAAAACGAAAATTTGGCATTGGGACCTGGCTCATATTTGCTTGGAGACAGTGCTTACCCATTGAAATCATATTGCATTGTGCAATACAGTGAGCGACCAAATCTCCTCCCTCACCAGCGGCGCTTTAATAAAGCGCTACGTTCTTCGCGCTCGACGGTAGAGCGTTGCATTGGTGTATTGAAAGGACGGTGGAGGTGTTTGAAAAGTTTAAGAGTTGAACCAAGAAAGG